>JAJLXZ010000193.1:0-19860 GCA_030571575.1 Kazachstania viticola | reverse complement strand
ATCTCAGCAATAACAGCTGGGTCATCAATAGAAATCTTGTTAGATCTGGCAACTGAACGCTTAGCTTCTTCAATCTTACCGACTTCAATTAAGTAACGTGGAGATTCAGGAACAAAGAACATAGCGGCAATCATACATAAGGCCCAAGCAAAACCTAACCCTAAAGTTAATCTCCATTGAATAGAACCAGTACGAGACTTAGTACCATAGTTAGTACAGTAACCGATGAAAATACCTAAAGTAATCATTAATTGGTAACATGAGACTAGAGTACCTCTTAAATGTTTTGGAGAGACTTCAGAGATTAATAATGGAGAGTAGACAGCAATACCACCAACACCTAAACCAGAAACAATTCTACCAATTAAATATTGGTACCATTTGCTTGAAGAAGAGATAGAGATAGCAATACCAACCATATATACACATGCAACAATAATCAAAGCAATTCTTCTACCGTACTGATCACCTAGTTTAGAAAAGATAATACCACCAATGGCACAACCAATACAGAACATAGAAACCATTAAACCAGTACGAACTTTAGAAAGATAGTATTCACCTTCAGAATTTAATTCACCAAATCTTTGCAAGAAATCAGTTTGAGCTAAGAAACCAGAAATAGTACCAGTATCCCAACCAAAGACGAAACCACCAAAGGCGACCATTAGACAGATAATAGAGACGGTAATATAGGCAGAGGCAGGTTTCTTTGGAATTTCAACTACTTGATCTTCTTCAGTAGCGGTTAAGACTCTCAATTCAGTGCTGTCATTTTTATTTAATTGATCAGAGAAGTTAGATCCTGATCTAGATTCATCTAATGATGTGTTATCACTAGGAGGAGTAATATTGTTATTCATTTTATGAAAAAGTTTTTGATAATAATTATGTTATTCTAAATGAAGTGTAAGCTTATTTTGTTTGTATGTTTTTAGTTTGTTCTTCTATGAATGATGTTGAAGCTGAATCATATATTTCACTGAACATATTGAAGTTTATATACTTTTTGCAACCACACATAAAGGAACAGTATCATAGAGCAATTATGTTCAATAGTATGACTTTCTCTCCACAAAGGTAACCGACGTATTCAAATCAGTTGTTAGGTGCCCCTCCACCCTCTTTAGACTTGATACTTTTCTGTTTGTGTTTGTTTCTTTTACTACTGCAGAAAGCGGGGGTTCCTTCAAATGAAAAAAAGAAATGCCTTTTCAAAGGAAAAAGATTATGTGCCTTGGCAATGGGCCCCACTTCTATAAAAAAGAAAAAAGCGGAAAAATGTCGAAAAAATTTCCCATTTAGGAATTTGTCCTGTGGGGCTAAAAAGGCTTCGAGAAGGAGTCTTAACTTCTCCGAAAATCTGAGTGTAATAGTGAGTGTCCAGTGTGCTGAGTAGGGGAAGTTGTAATGGAAAAGAAGATGTCTCTTGGAGTGGTGTAATAAGTTTTAGCGCGTCCTATTTTGTGGTGTTTTTTGGGCTAATTTTGTTTAATTGAAAGGTATGGGATTGTTATATTGATCCACTTCCTCCAAGAATCTATTCACTTGAATACATGATTAGATTGTCCTATTCTGATTAAAAAGCAGAAACATTACTGCCCAAAATGGACCATCTCCAATTCAATAAAATTTCACTAACTTATCCCTTCTGAATCTTCTGTCTAATTTATCTTGTGGTTAAATTATATTTTTTATTGAAACTATAACATTTAATTCAATAATATCTTTCCCTTAAGGATAAAAAAAGTAACCTCAACTTTTTCAAAATATCTATCAAATTTTTATATATCGACATAATTTATATAACGCCTTCAATGTAGTTTCTTTAATCATTATATTCACTTTTATTACTGGATTAATCTAAATTAGCAATTACTCTTGACCAATTTTTATGGGCAACTTTGTTATATTGTATAGCTCCAATCCAATCAGCAACTTGTCTAGTTAATTCACCAGTTTCTTGACCAGGAGTCAAAGGAACTTGAATATTTTTACCTTTCCAACCAATTTCCTTGATAGGTGAAACAATGGCAGCGGTACCTGAACCAAAAGCTTCCAATAATTCACCATTATCTGCTCTCTCGGCAACTTCATGTATAGTATAGTAACGTTCATTAATTTCCCATTCATCTGAATTTAGGTTTTGTCTTGTTAATGCTAATATACTATCTCTAGTGACACCTTCAAGAATAGTACCATCCAATGGTGCAGTGACGAGCTCCTTCTTACCAGTAGCAGAGTCTTGGAAAACAAAAAATGCATTCATCGTACCAACCTCAGTTACATGATGTTCGGGACCAAATAACCAAAGGTTTTGTTGGAAACCTCGGGAGGCAGCTTGCTTTTGTGGTAAAACACATGGAGCATAATTGGCGCCTAATTTTTTGTCACCACATCCACCTGGCCAAGCTCTAGTTGCATAATCTGTAGCTTCAAGTCTTACAGCTTTAAATCCAGTTTTATAGTAAGGGCCAACTGGCGAACAAATGACATACAATAAGGCTCTATCTGGGGTAGCTACACCAAGCCCATCACTGGTACCTATCATAGTAGGTCTAATATATAAGGAATAACCTTGACCTTCGGGAACTAAATGTTTGTCTTGTTCGATTAATTTTCCGATCAAAGTAATTAGTTCTTCTTCATCAAAAGTTGGTAAACAAATTCTTTCAGCAGACTTATTCATACGTTTCATATTCATATCTGGACGGAATAAAGTAATCTTGTTGTCAGAAGTTCTATAGGCTTTCATACCTTCGAACAATTCAAATGCATAATGAAAAACAATGCATGAGGGATCAAGAGCTAAAGGCCCATATGGTTTAATTTCAGGAATACCCCAACCATGTTCTTCTGTCCATTCAATGGTTAGCATATGATCAGTAAAAGTCTTACCGAATACTAGTTGATCTTTAGGTTTTGGTTCAGACTTTTTTGGGTTTGGGGTTACCTTTAAGTTGGATGCAATTAGAGGTAGTTTAGAGGTGGTCATGATTATGCCAAGCTATAGTATTCTTTACTTATTTAGAGTGATATATCGTAAACGAAAAAAGAAAAAAAAAGCTATATGTTTGACATGACTATTTTAGTTATTCCAGTCTTTTATATATTATCCTGTTATGTATTTCATCTCATCGATTTGTTTATTACTCAAAGATATCTGCAATTACTTTTTTTCTCTTATCAAATTCCCGTATTCGGCATTCGGCGTCAAAAATCAAAGCGGAATCTATTTTCCGCCTATTTAGTATTAAAATTTCCATAGATATAAATATTTACTGTTTGTCATATTTGATAATGTAGGGAAAAATTATGGGAACATGGGGCTGCAGCTTGCCTGCAAAAAAGATAAACTGTTTATAAAATTTTGGAAGTTACTCCGAGAATCGGCCAAGTTGTAATAGGCCTGCTACCTCGGGTACTGATAAGATTACTACAAGATTATGTATACAATACACAACTTAAGACACTATATAGGGATATCACTAGATATAACTGTCATACCTCTTGTATATAGTTGAAAAAGTGGATATCTAATTCAACTATCCATATTTCTTATCTGCGCTTGGAAACGAAAAAATAATCTGTGACTGTTAATCAATCCATACACCGCACAGTAACTGGACATTTTTTAGCATTTTTCAGTAAAAAATTAAAAAAAACTGTTTTTTTGAAAATTCCGCATGATTGCGTCGGTTGAAAAAAACATTCGGTCTCTACAATTCTGTTTGAGAAATCGTAATTTTCATCTCTCACTAGCGAGCCTAAGATACCGAGCCTAAATTCTCATCTAGGCAGTATCTGAATGAGGCTAGACCCAGGATCAGTTACGGGTCGCCTAGCGCAACTTAGCGGGGTCCCGTCTAATTCTGAGAATGCGCATCCTTTCGGCTTCCGTTAACCTCAGAGGGTAAGTATATACCAATATCACAATATAGCGCTATATAGTGAATTATTTCTTAGAGTATTCATATAGAATAAAAAATCGACAAACACCATAGATATCATTCACAAGGAAAGATGGCTAGAGGACCGTATGTTTAAAGTGAATTTTGTACATTACCGACCGGTTGTTTTGGAAGTCTGATCTATAGCTCATGATAAGCATCTGAAAAGAAGAACGATACCTTTGTGTTGTAAGACTAATGTAATTTAGAGGTTAGAATGTAAAACTAGTTATTGTTGACAAGTACTAAAAACTTTTCATAACGATAAATAAAGGTTTCAACTAAATAAGAATAAGATTTCACAGAAAGATATATGAAATTATTAATACAAGGATACTTTAGATCTCATGAACTTCCAATGGAATGCAAAATCTCAAGACATTAGGATTTAGTTTTACTAACAATTTATTCATAATGATAATATTTTTTTTACAGAAAGAAGCATCTAAAGAGATTAGCAGCTCCACACCACTGGTTATTAGACAAATTATCCGGTTGTTACGCCCCAAGACCATCTGCTGGTCCACACAAGTTACGTGAATCTTTACCATTAATTGTTTTCTTAAGAAACAGATTAAAGTATGCTTTAAACGGTCGTGAAGTTAAGGCTATCTTAATGCAAAGACATGTTAAGGTTGATGGTAAGGTCAGAACTGACACCACTTACCCAGCTGGTTTCATGGATGTTATTACTTTAGAAGCTACCAACGAAAACTTCAGATTAGTTTACGATGTCAAGGGTAGATTCGCTGTCCACAGAATTACCGATGAAGAAGCTTCTTACAAATTAGGTAAGGTCAAGAAGGTTCAATTAGGTAAGAAGGGTGTTCCATACGTTGTTACCCATGATGGTAGAACTATTAGATACCCAGACCCAGAAATTAAGATCAATGACACTGTCAAGATTGACTTAGCTTCTGGTAAGATTACTGATTTCATCAAGTTCGATGCCGGTAAGTTAGTTTACGTTACTGGTGGTCGTAACTTGGGTCGTATTGGTACTATTGTCCACAAAGAAAGACACGATGGTGGTTTCGATTTAGTTCACATTAAGGATTCCTTAGACAACACTTTTGTTACCAGATTATCTAATGTTTTCGTTATTGGTGAACCAGGTAAGCCATACATTTCCTTACCAAAGGGTAAGGGTATCAAGTTAACCATTGCTGAAGAACGTGACAGAAGAAGAGCTCAAACTGGTTTATAAATAAATTAGCAACTTTATTCTAAGTTTTGTCTACTTTAGTTTATTATTATTATTTAATAGCCCTTATTTTTCTCATATATAAAATCTAACATCTTTAAAGCATAATACACAAATCAAATATATATATCATTTCCATATAAGGGGTGATGAAAGCCTACTTTCACTCTAACATAGAATCAATAGTAAATATAATATCGCAATGTTTTATTGGTCTTGCAACAGAATTACTTTTAAAGAACACGTCAAAATTTGACGCTTAGATAAAAAAACAAAAAAAATAACCAAATTTTAAAAAATAGAGCAGATCTACTTGAATAATATTCTCATCTTGATTTACTAAGCAATAAATAGTCGGTCATTGACAGTTGCAACTTATTGCTTCTATTTGTAAAAGATATTTGCTTAATACTATTGTAAACAAAATGGCAATAAGTACTAAGAAACGTACACAAAAGAAGGAACTCACTCCAGATGTAGATGATCCAACAATCAAGTATACAAAAGGATTATCACAATTCAAACAATTGGGACAGGACTGGTTACTCAGAGAAAAGCCAGATGCTGCTTCAAAATACAACTTCTGGCTCGCTATTGTGGTATCTATTGCATTCGTAGCTAGATTCTATAAATTATGGTATCCTAAAGAAGTCGTATTCGATGAAGTTCATTTCGGTAAATTTGCATCCTACTATTTAGAGAGAACTTATTTTTTTGATGTCCATCCACCATTTGCCAAAATGATGATTGCTTTTATTGGCTGGTTGTCTGGTTATGATGGTTCCTTTAAATTCGATGACATTGGAGACAGTTATGAAACTCATCCTGCTCCTTACTTAGCTTACCGTTCTTTTAACGCTTTATTAGGAACGTTAACTGTTGGAATCTTATTCAATACTCTAAAGGAATTGAACTTCAAGGCTGTTACTTGCGCTTTTGGTGCTTTATTGGTTGCAATCGATAATGCGCATGTTACTGAAACAAGATTAATTCTATTAGATGCTATCTTGATCATCTCAATTGCTGCCACCTTCTACTGTTATGTTCGCTTCTATAAAACTCAATTAGTTGCTCCATTTTCTTCTTCATGGTATTTCTGGTTATACGCTACTGGTTTGTCGCTGTCTTTTGTCATATCTACTAAATATATTGGTGTAATGACTTATTCGGCCATTGGGGTTGCTGTGGTTACTAATTTATGGCAATTATTAAGGCCTGATGCTGGATTATCGCTAAGAGTGTACATGAAACATTTTACTAGAAGATTGAATGGTTTAGTAATGGTTCCATTTTTAGTATATTTATTTTGGTTTTGGATTCATTTTAAAATCTTATGTATTTCTGGTCCAGGTGATGCCTTCATGTCAGCAGAGTTTCAAGCTACTTTACTGGATTCACCACTAACAGCAAACTCTAAGAACGTTAATTACTATGATATAATTACTTTGAAGCATAGTGACACTTCCGCCTTCTTGCATTCTCATGTCGGTAACTATCCACTTCGTTACGAAGATGGCCGTATCTCTTCTCAAGGTCAACAAATTACTGGTTATACCAGCGAAGATGCCAACAACGAATGGGAAATCTTGCCAACCAAGGAACTACCATCAAAACTTGGCCAACATGTATTATTCAATGATCACATTAGGCTAAGGCATGTGCAAACGAACACTTATTTATTAGCTCACGATGTTGCATCTCCCTTATATCCAACCAATGAAGAAGTTACAGCCGTTAATGAAGAAGAAGCTAATGGTGAATCTTACAAGGAGACATTATTTTCATTGCAACCTTTAAAAAAGACTGACGATGGACTACCAATCAAGAGTCAAACATTATCATTCCGTATTGTTCATGTTGATACTGCAGTTGCCCTTTGGACCCATAACGATGAATTATTACCAGACTGGGCCTTCAATCAACAAGAAGTTAACGGTAACAAAAAAGTTGTTGACTCAGAGAATAATTGGACAGTCGATTCTATCTTAAACCTGGATGAATCAAGGAAAGTTTATACACCAAAAATTATCAGGCCATTACCATTTTTCAGCAAATGGTTGGAAACCCAAAAGTCGATGTTTGAACATAATAACAAATTGTCTTCAGAACATCCCTTCGCATCTCAGCCACAATCATGGCCTGGTAGTTTGAGCGGTGTCTCTTTCTGGACCAAAGATAGTGAGAAAAAGCAAATTTACTTTATTGGTAATATTTTAGGTTGGTGGATTCAAATGATTTCTCTATGTGTGTATGTTGGTATTATCTTAGCTGACTTATTAACTAGACAACGTGGTTACTTTGCTCTAAACAAGTTGACCAGAGAAAGATTATACGGCCCTCTAGCGTTCTTCTTCGTTGGTTGGGCTTGCCATTATTTCCCATTCTTTTTAATGGGTCGTCAGAAGTTTTTACACCATTATTTACCTGCTCATTTAATAGCTTCTATGTTTACTGCTGCGCTGTGGGAGGTGGTGTTTAGTGATTGTAAATCTCTAAATTCTGATAAGGATGAAGACTTGCCAGAAGCAGTATATGAAAAGACTCCAAAGATATACTCCACTCCGTTGGTGTTATTATGGGCTATTTTATCTATTGCTATAATTTCATTTTTCATTTACTTTGCTCCATTGGTATATGGTGACATTGCCTTATCCCCAGAAGAAGTTACCAAAAGACAATGGTTTGATATTAAATTGAACTTTGCTAAATAAGTGCTGGATTGAAATTCTAGTTCATTTTAAACTTCCTGTTTGGTTATTGAAATTAATTACAGTGATGCTTTATTTTCTATAAAACGCTATCTAACTTTTAGAATATGATATATATTTACCATGCACATATAAGTAAAACAATGAACATTTCTATGTTTCTCTATCTATTCCCGTACCAGTGTCATACATAGTTGGATAAGGTAGTTTCCGATGCAGTTTTGTCAGAATTTGCAAATATTTGGGCTCGTTGTCATGGGATATATAGCCATGTCTAATTAAAAAATCAACCATCACTAATCCACAGTTTGGTTTGAATATTCCTCTTTGTAAAGCATTTACCACTTCTTGTAAAGATAGTAGAAAGAAGCTTTCAACCTCATTATCATTTGGGGATGGTACAATATCTTGAGGTAATTCAAGATCGTATATATGTTCAACTTCACCAACTATGAAGTTATCTTCAGTATCAAAGGTAAACTTCTGATCTTTTGTTTGATAAAAGAGGTATGATAAGACACCAGCTGATTTGATGTGTTTTTCAACTATGTTTTGCTGCAAATTTGCTTCTTCAAGGCTTTCTTTGAAGACAGTCTCTTCTACACCGAATGGATAACCAAGACCTCCGGCAATTATTTGATCTAACATTGAAGGCCATGTTGGTTTAGTCGCTGCTCTCTTAGATATCCAAAATTTAATATCCTTGCTAATTGGATCGATTACGTAGCCATTAACATGTATACCATACGTTAATATCCCTAAAATTCCAGCCATTGATCTTTCTACCAAAATATACGGTGAGTTTTTACCAGCCCACACAGGATACTTCTCATTCCTCCATCCCTTTATACTATCTAATGAAGATTTCTCATACAATGTTTTAGCTAGCCTCCCTAATTGTTTATTTCTACTCTCATAATCACTTGATAAAAACTTGATAGTGTGCATAGCTTCGTCAACAGAAAACATCTGAACAACCAGCTCTGGGCAAATCACCTTCATTTCCTCGAGAACAAACTTGAACATAAATCCAATGTTCACATTTTCATGTGTAAGTAAGTCGTATACTTGTCTTTTGAACTGATCTAGTGTCTTATAATTTTGAGGAAGTCCATCCACGTTAGCAACCACATTAAGGAAAGAAAAGTTATTCTGTTCGTCTTTCTCATCCCTCACTAACCTCTGTCTGCCAAAATTATCTCTAATAACCTTTACCATTATATGTCTGCACACTATTGACTCAAAATGAGAAATAATACTCAGCTGTGTGTGTATGGAATATATTCTGGAAGTATATATTTTTCAGTAAAAAGGATACTCACTAAAACTGGTTCTAAATATCATAAATGAGTGCCACAGTAGTATATGTATAATATAAATATAAGATTATGTAATCAGATGCAATCTATGCAATTTAGAAAGTATGCTATATAATTTGGTTCAGAAGAGGAGTGGTCTTTTTACTTGGCTCATCCTGAGAATGTCTGTAGAAGTGCTCAACTACGGATAACCTTCTAGAGCTACAAATCCAATGTTCCATTTATTCAAATGGTTTACTTCAGCTGGAAGTAATTTATTTGATTGCTCCAATTTTAAGATAAAACTTGCCAATGGTTCTTCCAAGCAGTGGATTTCCTCAATATTGTGCTTCTCACGTATGCCTTTGATAACTTCTTTATCGGTTGTATAGAGTATTTTCATGGCATTTGAAATATATGGACTATTGGTGAATGCTATACTTATACCTGTTGAGAATATCCAGGTAAATATTTCAGAGTTAGATGATTTAATTTGGGCATAACGACCTGAATGGCCCTCGATACAATTCGATAACGACAATACAACATCATCACTCGGTTGAAATAACTCAATCTTGTTTTCTTCAGTTCGTAGTGACAATTTCCATTTGAATATTTTATTCAGTTTGTCAGACGTTATTTCACCAATTTCCATCTTACACGAAATACATGAAATTTTATCTTTGGACTCAAATACCCTATTCTTTAGAGTATCTGATGTCATTATAAAATAAGAACCTCCAATTAAAATTTCATTATCTAGAGGCCGTAATGCATTGAATTTATTAGACGAATAGGAAGCATTACCACCTTCAGTTAGGTTGTCGGGTTTATGGCAATGCCAGTAGTCCATAAGTTCTGTCCAAAACTCAGAAGGCATCTCATTCAGTTTTATGCAATTGGATTCTGAAATTATAACGTTTTTACAATTTGAGCACTCTAATTGAAACGCCTCTCTTGCTTGCAGAAATCTTTTGCTCCATTTGTGAACTAGCCCTAGCTCGTTATACTGTTTCTCCATCTTCGAATTGTCATTAGTTTTCAATCGTATGGAATATGTGTTTCTATTAATCTCTTTCAATTGCGATACTCCCGCTATTTTAACACAACTGGGCATTTCTATATTTACAGAAGTCTTCCCTTCCAAGCAGTCCGTGTATGAAATTTTTAAATGCATATTATGTTGTTTCAAGTCATTTATACTTTCTACATCCTCTATCACAACAGTAATACAACTAATACGTGGCAGATATTCTAACACATATCTCATTCGTTATTTGTCTATTGCCACTCTCCAGAGTTAAAAGAATGTCAATGTCATCTTTAATAGTAAATAATTTTTCACTTTTTACTTCCCGCTATTAAAAATGAAACAAAGATCAGAATGCTGTAATAAATAATGCAATGTAACAAAGTCATATGAGCCAATTAAAAGCTTAAAGGACGCTATCCAGCTTTAACTTATTGGATCTACACTGATGTCATCTTTTGCAGCAATTAATTTATCTCGAGAAGATGAACAAAATGACGTAGAAGAACATTCTAGGGAATTACAGACAGAAGAAGGTTTCAAATTATATAAAGATGCACTAGTCTATCTAAATGAGAAACAATTTGAGAAATCTGATTTGAAATTTGAACAGCTATTTTCTTTAGAAATTATGAAAACAGACAAATGGGGATACTATAAATACTCTTCCCCTACTTTAGATAGGCTCCGTTATTTGGCATTTCGCAATAGAGGGATGTATTACTATACCTATTTAATAGAAAAACATACTCCAATAGACTCCTCTGACGTTGTTAATATCATTTTGAAAGTTATAGAAAATTTAGTAGAATCCATACAACATAGCGATGCTGATATTTCACTGACAAGAATACTGCTGCCAATATTTCAAAGTTTCAAGTCAATCAAGTTACAAAGACTCATATTAGAATATGAGCTAACAAAAAAGGAAAATGTACTCCTCCTTTTGGGAAGGAAGAAGAATAATATTTTATCCCCTTTGAGAGATATTATATCTGAATATGAAAGATTACTAAATAAAATTGGAGATATTTCCTCTTTCGACATGATACGAAAGCACTTTCCACCAAATTTAAAACTCGAAACTAATTCAACTAGAGATCATTTAGACCCAATTCTTCAAAAGATTAAAAAGATGAAAAGTGAAGACGAAAATTTATTGAAGTCTTTAGATCACTATGAACTTACATTAAAGAAGTGCACTTGGGATGATTTCTGTGATTCTCTCAGGGACTTCTTACCTCCATCTAAAATGGCATCACTACTTTCGAAAAACTCAGATCCTTATAGTGAGGTCGAAAACCCAGTCGAATGTGTAACGATACACATACAACAACAAGAGGAACCTTTATCTGAGTATAAAGAGAAAAATATAGAGGGCACTGATTCTATAGATAATGAAGTACATAGCTCTGCTACTAATGAAACAAAACAAGATGAAGTGAATGCAGGAAATAGACCGTTAAAAAGACCTCTATCTACCGAGCCCTCTAAGTATATACCAAGAAATAGGAAAAGATTTAGAGATAAGACTGTAGACGAGGTCAGTGGCAATGTATTAGAAGTGCACATTATTTTTTTTTCTACTTTTGAATCTATTGTTGGCAATCTAGAGTATACTCTTCCACTTAAATTAGATCAATTATCCATCGATACATTTGATATGAATGATAACTTACTTGTTTATCATGATTTTTATGAATGTTTGAGAGATTGGAGCAGCTGGCACACCGATATCTACAGTAAAAAGAATACTACACATGCAATTAAACCAGGAAGTTCCAAAACTGAAGGTCTTAGTCAACTCCATAGTCTCCTTAAAAATAGTATATTATATGAGAAGAGCTTTACTCCTAATATAATACCGTCTTTACCATCATCTATACTCGAGAATTTCATTTCAGATATTAATCAAAGAAAACCTCACATTCATGAATTGAGAATTTTTTTGCTACTCAAGATATTAGGAAATACTTCTGCCGACACAAATAGAGTAATAGAAAACTATACTATTCCATCTAGCGTATTTCAGCTAGCTTCCTGGTTAGTTCTAGCTATGGAATCTAGTCTATATAGTATGGTATCAACTAACATTGAGAAGTACTGGTTTTTGGGTTTATCTGTACTAGAGATTCATATCGATATTTTGGGTGAAACGTATGAAGATATTTCATCAAAATTACTGCATGGCAATAAAGTTTCCGACTTGAAAAGTCAAAGTAATAAGTTAGAAAGGAGAATAATAAGATGGTACGAACTCTTGCGGAGATATTCTGACAGAGAAAGTAAGAGAAGTTTAATACGCCTGGATTGGGTATATTATTGCTTTTTGCAGTTTACTGAAGATATTACTGATGAAATTCTAGTCAAGCACTTGACTTGGTTACGAGAACTTTTCAAAGAAGAAGACAATATTTCATTTGAACTGAACTATCCAAACTATAAATATATACCAAGAGTAAATGAGAATACTATAAACTCTCAACTCAGAAAGATAAACATTATTAAAAGCATAACATTAACTAATATGGACCAAGACTCTGACTCTTCTACTGGAACAGCTGCGAATAGTGATATTCTTATGGTAAAAAGTGTGTTATTAAAGAGTTTATATCCGGAAGATACTACTATAGTTGCAGATTATGAAATGGTACAATTTGTCACATCTTCAGTGTTCTTGGTGCAGATTAAACTATGGGAAATACTGTTCATGTTTTACATAAACAAGAAAGATCAAGGGGCAGCTTTAATGGTTTATTTTGATGTACTAACGCTATTATCAAGAAAATTATTTTCCTCTAAATATAACGAAAAGGACACTGAAACAAGAAAGTCACAGTTACTGACTATAATCTCGTATGTTGGAGAATATACCTGGAAATTGCTCGAACTACTGAGTAGTGAAGGCTGGTCTTATAAACCTACAAACGTGAAGCAAAGTCATATAGAACTTCTACTGAAATTTTTCTTCACGTTATATCCTATGCTGTATTTTGAGAGTGTTGCTTCAATTGATTCTAGCTTAAAACCGTTCTTTAAGAGAGCAGTTAAATCCTCTTCAAAAATGAAGGGTCAATTGGTGGATTTAATAACGCTGTTTACTTACCTTTTTGATATTAAATGTGCTGAGAAGAAAAGAGATGATAATTCTTTACTTACTACTGACCTTATTTCTAATTTTCATTTTATAATGGAGAGGTTTTCTTTCTGTGATGCTTCTAATGGCTATTTTTTAAGGCTTTCGGAATGCCTATTATGTAGATTTATCAATGACTATTCCTACACACAGTTAGCTCAGGTACTTTGGTGCAGATATCACTATATTATTGCAGGCGATAGCAGCTCACCAGAACAACATAATACCAAGCCAAGTGATATGAGCAAGTCTAGCTCCATTCCTCTTGGTATATATTTAATGAAATTGCATTTTAAGGATAGTAATCCTTTACTTTCAACAAGTAATAAGTCATCATTGAAACAGGTACTAGATAATATTATAGAAACTATAGATGACCCATTATCATCCAATGATCACATCATTTTAAGAAACCAGTATTATATGAAAGAATATCTGAATAGATATATTTCTGCAACTTTATTCAAAGAGTGTTTTGCAGGATCTGCTAGGATAAATATGACATCTCCTGGTGGTATGTTACAAGAAGGTGTAAATGAAGGGATATTTTATGCTGCTAGTGTTCAATCTCTGAGCCTTTATGAACTTCGTAAACGCTCAATGCAAGCCCGACCATCAGAGTTAGATTCTATTATTAAAACGATTAAAATTGATATTTTGTATAACACTGAACGATTCGAGAGCTGGTATATCTTGGGGAAATGTTTCACCTATATTGTTGAAGATGACTTAATATGGACCGCAGATAAGCTTGGTATTCCAGAAAAGAAATCTATTACAGCAAATTTCCAGAGAAAAGCCATATTGTGCTATCTTTTATCTCTGTCTTATTTTAATCTAAAGGCAACGGTTTCATTACAAAATCTTTCAATCCAAAAACTAGTTTTGAAAGCTCTAGGAACTGAATTGATTCGTGCATACTATCATCCTATGGATAAGTTAGCTTTTAATTGGAAACTTCAAGATAACATTTTGAAGCTAGAAGAGGATTGTACAATAAAACAAGTGGATATCGGTACCAAGATGACCGTTTCCGATTTTAACATTGAACAGGCTATATTATTATGTTTCACCAAAGCAAATAGTATAACTGAAAAAATGCAGCTCAGCGAAAAAGCCACATCTTCCTCTTGGAGTAACTATTATAACATAGGCAAGACATTATTCAAAATTAATAGAGAGCAATTCCAAGAAGAGGCTTGTGAAAAGATATTAACATCTTGTTCACTTGCCATCGAGCTCTCGACACCCAAGGATAATATCATAGAACCCCATTATTTTCTTTTATCAATGACTTATAAGCTGGTTAAGCTTGGCTCACTAAGTGTTCAACAAGCCATTGCTTTTATATCTAGAGATAATGAATTCTTCAAAAAAGAAGCTGACTTTTGGAACCTTCTAAACGATGTAAACCTTCTACCTAGTGATGAGGTTGGTATTAGTAAAGTGAAAAGAGAGTTTTATGAAAAACTAATAAGCTTATTAGAGGGTATTATCTCTGTTGATAAAAAGAACTGGCATCATAGGCCACAATTCAGGATTGCCAGTATTTTATTTGAAGATTTAGATGATGTGAAGAGAGCTTTGAAAATGATGGATTCTTTGGTATCAATCAAAAGCTCCAAGAATCTGGTCAATATATGGAAACCAGACTTTGAGAGACCTGGTAAACACTTCCTTTATACATACGAATACGTTAGAATGTATATCATAATGCTTACGAAAGTAGGTGATTTTAATTCCATTGCATTGGTGATAAAGAAAATTAGAAGATTCAGCTCAGGCATGGCAAACGTTAATGAGGCTACCGAATTTGCTATAAAGGAGTATTTAAAGTGTGCCAGTTCTCAACTAAAGATCGATGAAAAGAAATATACTGAGTATCTTTTGTCTACTGTACAATCTCAAGAATTCCTACAAGAAGCTGACGAAATTGCGAAAAATTTCAAGCATGCGGAATATTCAGAGGATGATGTAAATAGTGTCAAGTTTGCTTACCAGCTAAAAAGAAGCAGTAACAATATAACTTTTGATGGTATATGTATATCATTATTTTTCAAACTCTTTTATTTCCCTCATATAAGTATGAATGGAGTTGAAAGTGAATCTACAGCTCTTCTTCAAGCAGAAACTAAAGACCATACGCTATCTTTAGAGGTCCCTGGATCGGCTTCCCTTGCTACTAACCCTGATTCACTAACTATCAAACATTTTACAAACAAGAAGCGTGTAAGCAAGAAGGAAGTATTTGATAAAATCAAAGCTCTTGTTGACCAAATGCAATAGAAACTCTATTTCAGTATATCAAAAGAACTCTATTTTACATTAATTTTTGCCTTCCATGCGAAAATATAGTTACAAGTTCTATATATATATATATATATTCTTTTCTTTTAATATCTGAAAAATAAAAAAATTGCATATATGGGGAAGAATAGTTAGAATCTAATACTCAGGAAATGTTTAGGCTTCCAACATTGTTGAGTCCAGAATTGCTTTTTCTTTTAGTTCTAAAAATATGTTTCTTAACTTTTCATAATCAGAACAAACTTGCCTGAATTGTTGTATGACCATTCGTGTATCTGAATACTTGGGGTACAACTTTCCACTGGTTTTTCCAGGATATATCCTACCTATATGTATATTATTGGGAGCCAAAAACAAATGACCATTCTCTCGTATTTCTGCCAGGTAAACTCCAGTTTTGTGTATATACTGGGCATATTTGAATTGAGGATTCCCCCAAGAATATGTGATGTCAAAATTAGTTTCTTGTTCATGTAGAAATCTTGAGGCCCTATTGTCCAACAAAAACCCTGATATCTTCAGAAGATTAACATGATAATAGAATTTGTTCTTAGCAAATAAAGATGAGTCAACAAATTCGGGATCTTGCCATGGGTTTATAGCTAACGGTATTTCAACAAAAGAATGGAAAGGGTTATTGGACGGTATAGTACGTACCTCTTCCCATGGTACCTCAATTAATCGTAATCCAAACCTATCACAATTTCTTGCCCAGTTATTTAAAAAATCATCTATCAGTTTGGGCGTTGTTGTCATCCATTCTAGCCTGATATGGAAGCAATGTTCTGGATTATGTACTCTATCATAATGAACTGTACAGGTTTCAAGCTTGTAGGATTTTCTGGAAGGATCAACATCAATCTGTAAAGAGTTACTTAATGTTATCACAGGCTTTGAATTTTTGTTGTTATTTTGAGAGTTATTGTCAGTGGATAGACCTTTTTTCATTGTTAGTGCAGTAGGTGAACGATCACTATCAACATGATTATAGTTCGTTAGTTTCTTCAAGGTAGTTCCTAATTCTGGAGAGGATTTGGTTTCTATTCTTTTTAATCCAGCATAATTTGAAGATATTTGATAAAAATAGTGCCCATCTAGAAAGCTATGTTTATTTAATACATGAACAAAAAAGCCTTTTTTCATTATGCTTTGGCCATATTCGACAGCTTCGTTTCTTGTTTCAATGTCACTAAAATTTCTGATTATCCATGTTACCATTTCAGAACCTAAAAAGCAATTTTTGTGTGTCTTCCAATGCCATTTCCTGTTAACCAAATTCAATTTTGCATCACCCTCTTGAATCTCATATGCTAAGCTTTCCATGTCTATGCTTTTGGTTAATTTAATCCCATTACTTGATAATATTGAGCTCCTTTTTCCAAAAAGTTCCTTATCTTGATGTATTAGCTTCTCATTGATAAAATTGAAAAGAGAACCTGTATAAAACATTACCTCCGGTAGAACTTCTTCTTGTTTTGAGTTCTTCCCTGTACCATTATTATCTTTTAATTTAGCCTTGTTTATAGAACTAATCAGACGACGTAGACCCTCTAATCGCACTTCTTCAGGTGTCAAAGTTTCATTATTACCGTTTATAACCATTGAAAAAGTATTCGGAGGAATATCACAAGGAAGAACAACAAATTTAGCCCTAAAACCATGCCATTTTTTGTCCACGATAGAATCGCCATAACCAGCAAGCACATGGTCTATCTGATTCCAATTTAGAGACTCTCTGATCGAATGGATAGGGTCGATCATAGCATTTCTGTATGAAGATTCATACCTTGTCTTAACTAAAGGATAATAACTTGGAATTTGATTACCTGTATTGTTATCCTCCTTTCTGAGATATCTTTGTACATCGATGGTACCTTCAGATCCACATGAAATTCTATGTATTTCGGAATCAATCATCATATAAATCTTAATGCTGTTCCAGTCACGTAAATCAATGTATTTGGATACTGGGTATTCCTCACTCGCACTTTCTTTGCTTCGTTCTACTCTTTCAACCTGGTCCCCCACACACATTTGGAATCCCAAAGTTAATCTCATATATATCATGTTCCTTAAAAGATCTCTGGCGGTTTGATTTAAACTTTCTTGATCAGGGTTTAGAGTGACGGAATGATTTCTAAAGAAGAAATTCTCATCAAAATCATGTTTAGTGGGGAAAACAGATATGGTAACAGGTAAGTCAGCTGGGGTGGTAAAAGAACGCCATTTACTGTATTCTTTAGCCACGTATCTTGGCCAAACGTCTTTCCAACGGACAGGCAATAATTGAGTTGCCATTTCATTATGAACTGGTACCGATGGATTCTTAATTTCTATCCATGTTTCATTAGATATATAAACATAATTATTAAACTTGAACTTTATTTCTTCATGAGCAAACGGACGTCGGATAACGCCATTTGAAAATTTAGAAGATGTCTCAGTAGCTAGTGATTCGCGGAAAGAATTAGCATCAGTTGGAGATGTGCTTAATCCTGAAAGTTGTGGAGGATTAAATATGGATAGGTTTTTCTTAATGATCAAATTTGTTTCAGAGGGATTTTTCAAATATTTATTGGGAGCATTAATATTTTTCTGAGATACTTCCTTTACAGTTTCCTCTTCTGTCTCATGAATAGTTGGTCTTGTGGTATCGTTACGTGTATTGCTTATGATGATTTCCTTATTTGTAGTAAATTTACTAAAAATTCTTCTAGTAAAATCTTTCATTGAATTTCTCTTTGTCAATCCTTTCAATGAACTTAAAGCAGTTTCATTGCCTCTGTTCGGTTCACTTAATTGATTGATTGTATCATTGGAATCTCCAGTAACTTTGTATAAGTCAATATTAAGTTTTGTTGGGTTATGTGAAAATAAGTTGGTTGTCACATCGAATTTTTGAGCTTCCTTCAAAACAGGTGCAGAGTATGTAGGAGCATTCCAAGCAATACTAGAAGGAGTTTGAATCGTCTCAGAATCAGCAGCAGGAAGATTAATAGCGTTAGATAGCAAGGTTGAACTTTGCAATTTCTTAGGGTCATTACATTTCGAATGTTTAAAAAGATTAGCATCAAAATCATTCATGAACTGAGTTATTGAACGAGTAGATTTTTCAGGCGTCAAACCGTCTATCTTTGCTTGTATTTCAATTTCATTTTCAGTTAAACCCATCATTTGTAAATCGTATATCTTACACCTGGGGTGCCATTGTTGCTCCATCTTTGTTGAATCATTCCAAAAGAATATACTTAACCAATTTGGAATGCAATAATGCAAATTTTTCTCATAGTCAAGATATCTAAAGAGTGGAACAATATGTAATGGAGCTCTTGATAGACAAATAATATCCATAGTCATCTCTAAAGACAATAATTTTCTACCGGTAAAATTTAAAAGATCGTAGTCTACATCATACAGTCCCGAACCTGGTGTTATTATCATTGTATGAGTAGTTGTATGACGTAAATCAACCTGTCTGAAAGGATCAGCTAATAAAGTAGTTGCGAAATTAATTGATTCTAAGAAATTAGATTTTATAACAGGTGCAAACCTTCCCTTTATTGTTTTGAATCCCTTATCTGTCTCTGTATTTAATAATTCACTTCTTAAGTTGATAAATTCCTTCTTCAGAGCCTCTAGAATATCTATCCAATGGATGATACTAACTTGGTCAACTACAATTCTAAAATGATCCAATGGATTTTTCAATTTTTCACCAGGCTTTAAATCTTTAAATTGATAATCTGAAATATCCATTGATATTGCAAATGCAATAGTAATTGAATGATGAGTATCAATAGATTTCCACTTTTTGAATATTTTTGGGAAGAAAGAGTTTACCATCTTTTGAAACAGTTGATCACCAGTTTCTTCAAAATTCCACATTTCTTCAGTGATTTGAATTAAGAAGATTAATCTTGCAGATTCTGATCTAAATACAATTCTAGTATCTTCTGATATGTAACCAGATAAGATTTTCTTACCGTCTCTATATATGCCATTTACAGTACCTCTAATTGAATCTAAGAAAGTAAGTCTTTGATCTTTAAAGACACAAGTGTTAACTATTTGAGAGGATAACCCCCACATATCACCTCTATTGATTGCACAGTCCTTGATATTTATTTCAATCAGATCAGATTGATATTTGAATTTATCTTTTACTTTAATTAAAATTTTTGAACTTGGAGGTAGATCTAATAAAGTTTGTAATTTCCCTAATTGAAT
>JAJLXZ010000192.1:0-20058 GCA_030571575.1 Kazachstania viticola | reverse complement strand
ATTGGTGAAACCAATTTACAAAATCTATGGCTTACTATTCTAGGGACAACATCATTGGATAATTCCTATTCTCAAGTGTATAATAGATTATATCCTCTATTACAAGATGAAGTTAAAAGATTGTCGCCAAGTAATAATACTGTAATGAAAACACCTGATTCATTGACATTAGACATCCAACCAGATTACTATCTTTTTTTACTAAGGCATTCATCATTGTATGACAGTTTTTATTATTCAAACTTTATTAATGCAAAATTATCAGTATGGAATGAAAATGGTAAGAAAAGGTTACATAAGATGTTTGCTAGAATGGGTATTCCATTAACGACAGCTCATGAAAGTTGGTTATATATGGATAATACAATAAAACGCAATTTAGGTAATATATTTGAGAAAAATTTAGATCGATATGGTCTTCAAGATATTATACGAGATGGATTTGTTCGAACTTTTGGATATCGTGGAGCAATAAGTGCAAGTGAATTTGTTGAAGCAATTACAGCTTTAATAGAAGTTGGTAAGACGAATTTGAATGAAACTAATGGACATCTTTCATTTGAAAATAGTACTGAAGAAAATGATAATGAAGGAGATGGTAATGAAGAGGAGCATAGTAATAATGATAATAGTGGTGAAAATATATCGAAATTAATGAATGAATCTCGAAAGAAATGGGTATCAAATTTTTGGTTAAGTTGGGATGCTTTAGATGATAATAAGACAGAATTATTAAGTAAAGGTATTGAACATGCTCAATCACTTCAGAGGGCAATTTTCAATACTGGAGTTATTATTCTTGAAAAGAAATTAATTAAACATTTAAGAATTTACAGGTTATGTGTTCTTCAAGATGGACCAGATTTATCATTATATCGAAATCCTTTGACGTTAATGAGATTAGGAAATTGGTTAACTGAATGTTGTGCTGAATCGGAGGATAAACAACTCTTACCGATGGTATTAGCAAGTTTAGATGAGGCCACAGATTCGTATTTAGTTGCTGGTCTTGCCCCACGATATCCAAGGGGCTTAGATACTTTGACAGCGAAGAAACCTATACTTAATAATTTTAGTATGGCATTTCAACAGATTACGGCACAAACTGGTGCTAAAGTGAAGATTGATAATTTTGAGAGTTCCATTATTGAGATTCGTAGGGATGATCTTTCCCCATTTCTTGAGAAGCTAACGTTAAGTGGGTTACTATAGTGAGGGAGGAGGAGTAAAAGTTTAATAAAGTGGATGCATATATTTGTGATATATATATATATTTTTTGTTTTTTCATTTGTGATAAATAAGTGTAAATAAATAAAATAATAGAAAAAGTAAAGTGTATCAAGAATACAAAGAGAGGAGGTAACAGGAAGGTGAATAGATTAGAACAGAATAGAATAAAAGATGTCAGAAACACCCAAGAAGTATAAGTATGGTGGTCGAGACGGGAATGTTTTATTTGAAGTAGGGCCATTACCGAAGGAAGAAGTTAGAAGAAGTGGAAGAAATACATTAAATACGCCATTAAGACGGCCGATAAGGAAACTGAGTGGGAAGACTGTGGAAGATTTGAATAGTCCTGATAGTAGTAATGAAAGTCTTGAAGAATTTAAATTGGAGGAATATAATTATAAACCATTTGTTGATAAGTTATTAGTTAGTGAACGAAAGATTGGTAATATATTAATAACTGAGCGAGCAGAGCATTGTTATATATTTCATGAGGGTTATCATGAAGTTGATAAGTTTCGACCAGATTTAGAGTATGATTGTGATGGTGAAGAGGGGAATGGTAATGTAATTGTACGGTATCCTCATGGTAGCGGTGGTGGTGATGATGAATTAGGGAAATTTTTAGAAGGATCAGAGTTGCTTGAATTATTGGATAATGAGATCAAGTATAGACAGAGTGAAAAATTGAAGAAAGATATTGATGAAATTGAAGAGATAAAGAGAAGATTTCGTTGTGGTGGGGGGATAACGATGCGGGATAAATGTGAAAGGATATATAAAATAGATAAGATTAGGGGAAGATGAAAATATTAAATTTACTTACTTAAATTATTTTTAATTGAATTATTTAAATGATTTAGTTTTGAAAGTAGACCATTATAAGGGTTTAATATGGTTATAATTTTATTTAGATTGTTATGTGAGGGAATATTAGATGTGGTGTTTTCTGGGGTATTGTTATTATTTGCTAATTTCTTTGATAGAGATATTAGATTGTTGTTTAGGTGTAAAGTATTTGATAGATTAAATTTTTCATTATTTGAAGTGATCCAAGAATTATCAGATTTGATTGAATGGATTTGATTCTTAATGGTGATTAGATTTAAATGGAGTGAAGATTTTTTATTTGATAATTTTATTAGTTGAAGTAGTAGTTTATTATTAGCTTTATGAATATCTATGATATCATTCAGATCAGTGTTTATATTTGATATTATATTATTGAAGAATTTTAAATCTAGTTTATACATTAATTTTTTAATTTGATTTAGATTTAAATCAGCGTTATGAAAATCATTGATTGCTTTAATTGAAAGATTGTCAGTGAATAGAGAGTTGAGTATAGATTTGATAATATCGATTGAGATGATTGATAATTGAGAAGTTGAAAGAGTAGTGATTGAAGAATCGTTGAAATGGTGAACTGGTTGTTGTGGTGTATCGAAAGTAAGTTCTACTGTATGAGGTTTTTTAAAAGTGAGATTAGAATCGTTGAAAGTGGAATGTTTCCTCTTTAAAGAGGGAGTTTCAATGGCATTATCAAATTGATTATCGAATTGATTATCAATATCTACATGATCATCATACGCCATAGACGTATCCAATTTCAAAGGAGTTCTAATAACGAGAACATGATCCTCATCGACCAATTTTCTCAAATTGGAACCTCTCTGCCTATAGACGAGTCTAGTATCCCTATCCATTGCCGTTTTTGATATGAAATGAAATGATATGATATGATATGGGGATGAATGTTCCGTATAAATTTTTGTACACTGAATTATTATAAAATATGTACATAAGCCAAAAAAAAAAGAAGCCAAGGCGGAGAAAGAAAGGGTCCTTAACGATGAGAGAAGAGAAGAGACCCCTGAATGGACGTAGTATAAGAAGAGAAGAATAATTTTATTATGTAAGTTTCCCAAATCAAGAGTAAGAGGAAAACAGAGAAATAAAATCCAGTCACGGTACAATGAATAGCAGCGTAATATATGAAGGCCAACAAATAAGAGATTGCTATGTAGAGAAAGAAAACAAAAACAAAAACAAGAATAAGAATAAGAACAGAACACTTTTCGTAGGAGGATTGTTTGGACAAGTAAGCGAATTTGAACTGTATGAACTGTTTCGGGCATTTGGCGAAATCGAGTGGGTGCGAATTCCTGCGGGCAAGCGGTGTGGGTTTGTGAGGTTTGAGCACAGAATCGACGCAGAAGCAGCGCTGCAGGGCAACCAAGGATACGTGCTGCGGGGTTATCCCGTGCGGGTTGCGTGGGGCAGGGGCATGTGAGTGCAGGGTCACGTGCAGTGGCAGGAAGAACTGTGGAATCACGTGGCAAGTGCTCAAGGGCTTAAGAAACTGTGTATGCAGATATATCTATATATATATATTTGCATATGAGAGACAAGCGCAGTGTGCCAGGTAAAGGTAAAGGTGAAACACGCACACAGACAACACAAGTAACAATGACACGCTCGTTGCAATTGGCACACAGACTAGAAGGAAGAGAAGTTCTGGTGGTCGGAGCAGGTGGCGTTGCTCTGACGCGTCTACGTAAATTGATGGGAACCGGGAGCCATGTGACGGTGGTCGCGCCCTCGGTGGATCCACGGGTTCTGGCGCTTGTTGAGGAGTTCCGCGGATGCTTCACAGTTCTGCAGGAGCCGTTTCGGGAGGAATTTTTGCAGCTGCGGGGCGGTGTGTGGGCGCTCGTGCTCGTGTGTGTGCCCGATATCGCCGTGTCACGTGGCGTGTACCGTGCATGTATTGAACGGTTCGGACTGCAACAGCCGATTAACGTTGCCGATGTGCCTGAGATGTGTAGTGTCTTCTTTGGTGCAAATCTGGACCTGGCACAGGGTGCGCTGCAGGTGCTTGTGAGCTCTAATGGACTCAGTCCGCGGCTCACTGCTTTGGTGCGGGATCAGATATACGGGTCTCTCTCTGCCTGTGAAGACACTCTTGAAGAAGCTGCCGTGCGCCTGGGAGAATTACGTCGCCGCATTAGGGAACTTGCACCGGGTCCTCAGAATACTCAGTATAGGATGTGGTGGGTTAAATACTGCACAGATCTCTACGGACTGCAGCTGTGTCACAGGATCAACGTAGACAAATTAATTAACCTTTTCCAAGAAATGTACGCAGTAAAGAATCGGGATTTCCCAGATCGCGAGTTCATGTGCGCGTCGTATCTGGACACGGCCCCACTTCTCACCCCTTAACAGGTTCTTAAAATATTATATCTCTCTCTCTCTCTCTCTCTTTATTTTTTTTTTTTTTTAAAGAGACAGCCTTTTTATATGTATATACAGTTTCATTATATACTTAAATATCACCTACAAGTACAACACTGCAACTACAAGCTCACATGTCAAACAACAGCTCAAGACACACCTCCATTATTGAAATGCTATCCACTCCTCCATCTCTACCACCCACTCAATCAAGTCTAAACTCAACAGATCTTGACAACACTTCAACAAGGTCAAATTCAAATATATCAACTATAGATGAAGAATTAAATAAGACTTTGACTCAGACCATAAACTCAAATCATAATGCTAATTGGCAACACATTACTCTTTCAAACTTAATCGAATCAAATAAATTGATCTTCGTATCTGGTACCACTTCTGTAGAAGAAGCTTTCAACACTCTAGTTAAACATCATCTTAATTCCATCCCGGTACAAGATAATCCAAATGACATGGATTGTTTCACTTTCGATTATAATGACTTAAACTCATACCTTCTTTTAGTACTAAATAAAATTACAGTAAATAATAAAAAAATTACACAGGATTGTCAAAATGGTAAACCTGTACCCGTAGGTGAAATAGTTAAATTAACTCCAAAGAATCCCTTCTACAAGTTATCAGAACAAGAAACCCTTTCCACAGTAATGGGTATCCTAGGCTCAGGTTTACATAGAGTCGCAATCACAAATAATGAAATGAATAAAGTTAAAGGTATCATATCTCAAAGAAGATTAATCAAATACCTTTGGGAAAATGCTCGTCTATTTAACAATTTCGAAGATTTATTCAATTATTCTCTACAAGATTTGAAAATTGGCGTCTTAAATTCTCATTCTAAACCAACTTCAAGACAATCAAGAGTAATCTCAATTAATGGTAATGAACCACTTATAATGGCTCTATACAAGATGCATATTGAAAGTATCTCTTCAATCGCCGTAGTGGATAATCAACAAAATTTAATTGGTAACATTTCCGTCACTGACGTTAAACATGTCACTAGAACTTCTCAATATCCATTACTTCATAAATCTTGTCGTCATTTCATATCTGTTATCTTAAATTCAAGAGGTTTAGAAACTGGTAAAGACTCTTTCCCAATCTTCCACGTATATCCAACTTCTTCACTAAAGAGAACTATCGCAAAATTGGTCGCCACTAGAGCTCATAGATTATGGATCGTTCAACCACCTGAACAATTATCTTCTCCAACAGCTACAACTACAAATACAAATACAAATACAAATACAAGCACAACCACCAATGCTCAAGATTCATCAAGAAATCAATCTCCTTCTCCCTTGATCTCTTCCATAGATGATCAATTACCATCAACTCCATCTTCTCCAAACTTATTCGAAAAAGAATATCGTACTGGTAAATTAATCGGTGTCGTCTCTCTAACTGATATAATTAGTCTATTCGCAAGAAGAGAAACTTCTTTCACTAATGTAGACCCTCAATCTGCTAGAAGACAAAGAGGTAGTATTGCAGTATAAATTATATATACATACATATTTCTTATAATTAATTGACAATTGTTTTTTTTTTCATTGTCTTTCCATGAAAAATTCATTACATACTTTCAAAGCATATATATACATATCTATGATTCGAAATTATACATACAAATATCTCTACAGTTAACACACCACACTTACAATGCAAAGTGATCATGAAGGTACGTCTATCCATCCCTTTATCCTAATCAAAATACACCACATTTTTTTACTAACTAATTAAACTTTTGTACAGTTATAATTATCGATGATAATCCACCAACTAATACTCAAACAAACACATCCACTTCGCTACCATCTAATACTGTCCCTAATGAATTAAAAAGATCAGCGGATATTTCTAATCCTAACTCTAGTAACCTATCAACAACTAATAAGAAACCAAAAATTGATAATACTCCATCAACCGTTTCTCCTCCTTTATCCTCCACATCTTCTTCTTCTTCAAAAAAGATTCCTAATATTGCTGAACAATTAGCCAAAAATAGAAATAATGTTAAAGTCTCAAATTCCATTTCGCCACCTCCTATTGTCACAAATAATGAAACTAATACTGAGAATCCTCTTGATAATAAGACAAATTTAAAACAAGTTAAAAAACAAAGAGCCAAGCCAAAACCAAAGCAAGATGATAAGAAATCTAATGGTTCAATTGAACAAAAACCAAAATTATTGAAAATTGCTTCTCTATTATCAAACACAGATTCAATTTCAATTGATGATACCTCTTTACCCCCTTTTGAATCATTAACTGCAAATACTCAATTCAACTCACAAATAAACACCTCAAAAGATCCAAATTTATCAGCTTCAATCTCTACAAAATCCAATGAACCATCATCTATAACAAATGATACCATCTTAACACAACCCACCATATCTCAACCGGAAAAAGATACTAAAATTTTACCTAAAACTGTATCAAATGTTTCATTAAAGAGAAGTAAAAGTTCATTATCACCTTCAACAACTAATAAAAAATCAACAACTAATAAATCACAACAATCAGCTCCAGTAAAGGCTAGAAAGACTAAATCTGTTAATTCTACTACTGTTAATAATCAAACAAAGAAAAAAACTGTTAAACCAAAAAAGACAACAACTACTCAAATAGATTCAAATTCATTACCATCTACAAATAGTAATAGTAATAATACAATTGAATCGTTACAAGATAAAAAAAAACCTACAAAATTGGTTGATCCACCAAAGATTCCTGAACCATCATTAATTGATAAAATCAATTCTTCAAATAAATCTAATAATAGTTCAATGGGTTCAAAAATTTCTATCATTGATATTCCTTTATTCCCAACAACTTCTCCAGAATATTTAGATGAAAACGGTACTGTCACTTTCAATGTATTAAATATTTTAAATGAAAAGAAAGAACAAATAAAACAGGAAAATAAAAATGATTTAGAGACAATAAAGAATAATAAGAGAAAATTAATCATAGATGGGAAATCAAATAAAGGTACAGAAGGCGAAGAAGAAGATATAATTAACTTAGAAGAAGAAGACGATGAGGTTGAAGATGACGAGGAAGAGACAAGTGTTCAAGCAGAAGAAACTAAAACAACCACCGCAAAGAAAGCACATCCAATGAAAGGTAAAAGCTTGATAGGTAAATATGATTTTGAAGACCCTTTCATTGATGATTCCGAACTATTATGGGAAAAACAAAGAGCATCAACAAGAGATGGTTTCTTTGTTTTCTTTGGACCTTTGTTTGAAAAGGAAAAGTTAAATAGTTCAAGTAATAATGGGACTATAAAGAAAGGTTCTATAAAGAAATAAACTCATCTTTAAAGCTTCTCACCACAACAGCATATATATTCTTACATTTTGTTTCCTTTATAAATCTAACTTAGCATATAGGACATATTTATTTGGATACAGATTCATCCGTTTCCGTTGAATGAACCCTCTTATACTCTTCTTCCACACTATCTAATCTTGATTTCAATTTTTTAAAACCTTCGATATCTTTTTCAATTTTTGAATTAGGGAATTTAGAAAGTTTACTCTCTACATCATCCAGTAATTTAGAGTCCCATTTTTCATTCATCGCAATAAAAAAGTTCAAATAGGTTGAAACTAAATTCAAACAACTTGCATCCTTTTCTGCTCCAGCTTCCTCAATTGTGCGGATGGCAATTTCATGAATTTTCTCCATTTCATTATAGTCCAGTGATAAATATGGCTTTGGCTCCTTGGTATCCTTTTCGTTTATTGATAATTTGGCAAGTTCATCCGAAATATTTTCGGAATCTTCTTCATTATCTACATTTGATTGAGGTTGTAATGAAAGATCTTTTAAGATAAGCAAAATGGCAGATTTCCCATGTGCATATGGGAATGATTCTAATGTTTCAGTAATAAATTCAATAGTAACTAATCTAGGAATTAAGCATAAAAACCTGGTTATCAAAGTAA
Organism: Kazachstania viticola; assembly: GCA_030571575.1. Classification (NCBI taxonomy): domain Eukaryota; kingdom Fungi; phylum Ascomycota; class Saccharomycetes; order Saccharomycetales; family Saccharomycetaceae; genus Kazachstania; species Kazachstania viticola. Next base: position 11,610 of record JAJLXZ010000192.1, on the reverse strand, counting down.
AGTTTATCATCCTTATCCTAGCAGATGGATACTTACAAGTTTTCAATAATAGCATCTTTAGGAATGCTTTTAAAACAAATGATTGCATCGTCTTAAGCTCATCTTGTATATCACGTAAGGAACTTTGAGTAATACTAACCCATAGCCAGTAATTTAAACTACTATCTAACATCTTATTGTCAAAAATATCACTAAAAAAGGATGGACTTTCAAATCGAATAAATAAGTATATGGCATCCTTGACTGAAATACTCTTTAATAAATGTCTTTTGGTTTCCATGTAATATATGCTGCTTAATACAACAATCCCTCTAGGATCTAAATGAAGATGTTTCTCTTGAGAGACTTTCTGTAGGTAATAAGAATAGGAAAGTTCACATATAGCTTTGCTTATAGTTTGTTTAGCATTCTGGGTAGTGATATCCTCCTCCTTTGGCAGTGCTTTATATATTCTTTTAGATTCTTCAAGAACCTTTTCAAACTCTATGTCCAAATCGACATCAAACGATATAATAAGATTATAGAATCTTGATTGCATCTGGAATAACGCTTCATAAAATGGGGGCATTTCTACTGGCTTCTTTGAAATTTCAGCAAAGAACAATTGTTCAACATAATTGTGATCTAGACTGCAACAGTCAACAATTGACATTGTACAAAGTCTACGTAATAAGTTCACTTGGATAGTGTTTTCTTCTTCTTTGATTTTTTCCTTCTTTTCATCTGACATAGGAGCAATTTCTTTAGGAATACTTTCTGTCGGCTGTTCAGGTGGAATATAGCCTCTCATAAATGAAAATATACGGCGTAGAAGAATATTAGGGTCTTGTAACTTCTTTGCATTCTCCATAATGAATTTTTCAAAGGCTGAAACAGCGACACCCAAATATTTAGAAGGATAAAATGTTCTAATACGTTTAATACAAGTACCAATAAATTCCGTCAATAAAAACACTTTAAGACCAATAAAGTAATCCCCTGGAGTTCTTTCTAAAAATATAGGATTGTAAAGTTTCCCAATGTCGTCATTTAATCTTTGGAATTGCTCGCTATTCTTAGCATCATCATGGTATTTCTTATATTCTTTTTCCTCTTCTTCAAAAGATAATTGACCAAGCAGCTCGCAACCACTAATTAAGCATTTACTTGGGTTCCCTTTGAGTGACAGTACTTCGAAGCATTTGACAATATGAGGGATAATGTAAGTTTCACGTAAACTTCTATGAATGTCGATGTTCTGGGGAATGAGAAACTTTAGTACTTGTTCAGGCATATCCCAAGCAATCTGATACGTAATTGCTCCATAACTATTTAGTAAGTCATGCAAAGTAGTAAGGAATTCCCCTTTCTCTGAACGTTTGAACGGACCTGTGTTGACTTGGTCAATCAATAATTCAATCACAGTAGCCAACTCTGCAGTATCATCTTTGAAATTTTCAAATTCTTCCTTCAATTCACTTATCAACTCATCCATCTTAAACTTGGTCCAATCAATGTACTGTATTGTACCTCCACTTAATCTCTCCTCTCGGTATTGCACTTTAAACTGTCTTATTAATTAAATAATCTTTTTTATGGGAGAATTAAATTCTTATTTTTCTAATTAAGGAACCTCCGCAAACAACTTTATGATATCGATAATTAACCCAAAGGTCGAGCTGCCAAGACACTAAACAACGCTTCAATGAACTATGAGCAGAATATTAGAAAGTGAATCTGATAGTGAGAATGATACTTCAAATCAATCGAGCGTTGCATCTTTGAGAAAAGACTCGAAACCAGTGGAAAACAGACCTTATAAGCATTTAAAACATTCCTCATCACATCTCCTTCAAAACCGCTTGGAACAGTTTAGCAGGAGATTATCACAACTAGGTCTAGGGAATGCTACCGATTCTGATGATTTTAGCAATGAGTCCTCCGTCAGTGTCACATCCAATGAAGTTATTCCAAATGAAGTTATAAAAGAACCAGAACAACAACCAGTTATGAAAGATGAAAAGATTACTGTCAGGTTTCAACCGATTGGTTCAATCCCTGCAATCAAACCCACTAATTTCAAAATAACTGCGTCACAGTCTTTTTCTCTTATTGTATTATTCTTACAACGACGATTAAAAGTTCAACATATTTATTGTTATATTAACAACTCATTTGCTCCCAGTCCACAACAAAACGTGGGTGATCTTTGGAACCAATTTAAAATCAATGGAGAGTTAATAATAAGTTATTGTGGGTCAGTTGCTTTTGGTTAGAGGAGCTACATATAAAGCAACATGATCAAGTTATGTTTGCTTATCTACCGTTTATAAACCTTAATATATACATATTCCAATACCAGAATAAAATTAATGCATTGAAAAAAAAGTCAATATAATAAAATTAGAAGTATCTTTATAGGTTTTTACTGATTTCTAAGTACTTCTCCAGGAAGTAATTGGTAATTTTTGTAATGTTTGTGCTTTATTTCTTAACACTACAAAATAAAAAAATAACCCTACAGATATGCAGAACATATTAGTTACATAGTAACCATCTCTGTAGATAGAAACAGTGCCACTAAGGGTACTAGTACATGCCTCTGAGTCTCCCCTGATAAAAATTGACTCCTGATTAGACATATCACACTTATAAACAGTTAATGAGCTAACCATCGACATAATAAAGATTCTTGGCCATGTACCACCAAAATTGCTCAATGTGTTCAATAATGTCATATAAGTACCACCTAGTACAGGATCTGCAATCCTCGTATGGAATGCAGAGACACCAACAAATTGAACAGTGGTCATGAATGATCCTAATAAATGTTGAAATATCACCAACAAAAAGTATCCTTTTGTAACTTGACCATCCTGTGGGAATTTGTATATTACAAAACTACCCATTATAGCTGCAGTAAGTCTTCCTAGGAAGCCGTATAACCATGGAGTCAGTACACCAGCTTCACCTACTAGAAAGAAATTAATCTTCCTAAAAAAACCGTGCTTTCTTGTCTGTTGTTCTCTTAAAGCATGTCCATGTCTTTCATCATGTGGTTTTCCTTCCTCATCAGAGTCAGTATTACTATCTGTACTCCATTTCGCAACGTAGTAACCAAATATAATCTCGAATGGGACATCGATTAAAACAGTTACAGCCAAATCTTCTCTTTTAAAACCTCTCTCTAATAATTTTAAATTTGTAGCACCTTCATTACACTGAAATGCAAACTTTGTAAACATGTGAATAAACGCCAATGTCTGTACGGGTTTTAATTTTAATACTTTCCAAAAACTTTTGTAAATATACAATATTGGTGTCGGGTTTTCAGTACTAAGAACATCTTTTTCATAATGATCAATTACTAGTATTTCGTTAGTCTTTTCATTCATTTTTTCTCTTACTTTTGAGTTCTCATCTCTTGGTAAAATATTACTATTTATACCAATCGGATGCTCTTTTGTGCAAAATATTATATAAAGGGTCACTAATAGGTAGGTGATACCAGCAAACTTCATATATCCACCGAGACTTACCCACCCATATGGTTTAGGCACGCTTCTGAAGTATTTATTAACAAATTCGTTAGAGTTTAGAGATAAGAAAGTAGTGAAGGAAAGGAAGTAGCCAATATTCAAACCTACCGTTTGAGCAGTAGAGGCATATGAAAGTGATTTTTGAGATAAAATCGTCAATGCCCAACCATCAACAGCAATATCTTGTGTAGCACATAAAAATACCAAGAATCCGAAGTACCACACTAATGATAATATATTAACTTCCTTTAAATGTTGAACCGATCCTTTAAAAGCACTATCTACACCTTCAAATATAAGATTGTTAGAGATACACCATCCTAGTAGGTAAAGAACCATACCACTTAGTAATTGTACTGGAATGATCCATGATCTTCTTCTACCAACTTTTTTACTGTAAAATGAATCAACAATGGGAGACCATATAATCTTTAAAGAGTATGGATATGTTGCCATCGAGAATAAACCTAAAGATTTAAAAGAGGTTTCCTTTGCCATTGATTTCAGTAGGAAGGGGATAGTACCGAAGGCTAAACCTACCGGTATACCTTGAAGGAAGTACAGGATAACTAGAAGATAAAATTGCGGTAGATCCTTTTTATCCAAGTTTCGTTGTTTCTTGGGTTTCAGTACCATCTTTAAAGTTACGTAAATCCAGGAAAACTGAGTACGCTTGGATATCGTATACGATGGACTTCTAATATAGCATTAAATTTACCAGTTTTTCAATATTGTGCTTTTAAGAATAGAGATGCGTGTTTTCTATTTTCGCGATGAAACTTGTAATGATTGACATTGTAAATGGTCTGGTATTTAGATTGAAAGGCATTAGTATAGGCATGTCTTACTATAGCAACAGTGATAATGTATTATTTATACTGATTGTAGGAGACATCTTTCAATTAATTATGTAATATGTTTTTGTAACTTATGAACTTTCATTTTCTACATTGCATTTATTTCGAATTGCAGTAACCAACTTGTAAAATAAAATCTAAATATGCTTGTTATATACATATGAAGAGATTAGATGTCGCTAATGATTATATATTATATACAGACAATAATATTAAAAAAATGTATACTGTATTATTTTAGTAGTACACTTTCTGCCATATGTAAAAGTTTATGGTTTTTAGGAGATTTACTACATTCCAATATCGATGAGTTTAAAGAAAACTGACATCATGATAAGAAAGATAAGAGCAATTATAATTTAATAGTAAAATACATTGAGTTTAAATGTGCAACCATTTGGTTTATTCATACAACAAATGGAGTACAACACTAGTTTCTACGTGTTTTAGAAAATGTAGAATATTGGGTCTCTAAAACCATTAAAATAATACTTGTTCAATCTATTTATATAATATATATATCAAATACTATAGCAATGATCTTTAACTATTTTAAAATTTTGAAGTACAAGAATAGAAGAAAAGAAGATACATTTTTGTCAGTTAATACATTGCTGTACATAGGATATTCACATGACATAACAATTTAATCATACAATACAATAAAACTTAGTCAACCGATAAAACTTCCTTTACAGCTTTAACAATGGTATCAGGATCTGGGAAGGCAAAATCTTCTAGTTCTTTTGCATATGGAGTAGGAACATCAGCACCGGTGACTCTTTGTATTGGGGCATCTAAATGATCAAATGCTTCGGATTCCATGATTTGAGCAATAATTTCAGCACCTACACCAAATTGAGGGAAGGTAGATTCCACAGTAATCAAATGGTTAGTCTTCTTTACTGTTTTAATAATAGCTTCAATATCTAGCGGTCTGATTGAACGTAAATTGATAACTTCGGCAGAGATACCATATTGTTTTTCCAACATCTTTGCAGCTTCCAGAGAGAACTGAACATTTCTAGTATAAGTAACAATGGATATATCAGAACCTTCTCTTTCAACTTTAGCTTTATATGGTAAAGTGAAATCAGGAGATAACACCTCATCAGAGACTTCAAATGATTCACCATATAATAATTCGTTCTCTAAGAAAACTACAGGATTTGGATCTCTAATAGCGGCTTTTAGTAAACCCCTAGCATCTTCAGCTGAGTAAGGTACTAATACTTTTAAACCTGGGATAGAACCATACCAAGCAGAATAATCTTGAGAATGTTGAGCTGCAACACCAACAGCAGAACCATTAGGCCCTCTAAAAACGATTTGACATTTCTGAGTACCACCGGACATATAATGTGTCTTTGCTGCAGAGTTAACAACATGATCAATTGCTTGCATGGAAAAATTAAATGACATGAATTCGACAATTGGTTTCAAACCTTTTAAAGCTGCACCTACAGCAAGACCAGTAAACCCATATTCTGTAATTGGAGTATCAACAACACGGCGTTCACCAAATCTATCCAATAGACCCTTAGTAACTTTATAAGCACCATTATATTGAGCAACTTCCTCACCAATTATAAAGACATCATCATCACGATCCAATTCTTCAGCCATAGCACTATTTAGCGCTTCTCTAACCGTCATTGTCTTTGTTGATGAAAATCTCTTGAGAGAAGTTCTCAATGGAGCAATTGGCATAACATTCTGCCTTATAAAAGTTCTAGCTGGTAATCTAAACATCTTTATCTTAATTTGTGATAAGCTTCTTTGTCTCTTTTTGTCAATCCTAGTAGCAAATCAGTCAACAAATATATTCACACTTATCAATTCTCGACAGTCGAACAACAAATTTTCCAAATTAAAAGTCTAACACACACTATATCGTTTTTGAAAGCCTTCACTGTGTGGTTTAACGCTATAAACATGCGCCAATTGGCCTCTTTCACCTGTGTGTCTTATGTAACTTTCTTTACAATTGAAAGAAGGGGAGAAAACTCGTTTCATTGCCCAAAAGTCAGGTGACCCGGAAATAAATAAAACAATATATTAAAGAGAAGATATATAAAGATATATAAAGATATAGTAATGGAAAGCTGACAATCACAGTTTGCTTCCTCTTTTATCACGTTTTGTGAAGACCTCAGCTATGATTCTTCTCTGGATTTTACCTGTGGCCGTCTTGGGAAGCTTATCGACAAAATATGCTTTTACGGGGATCTTGAATTTGGCAACTTTATCAGTCATAAACTTGACCAGTTCTTCATACGTCATGGTCTCATTCTTCTTCAAGACGATAGCTGCATGTACCACTTGCCCATACATCTCATCAGAAACACCAAAAGAAACAGCTTCATCGATCTTTGGGTTTGAAAGCATAACACTGTCTAGCTCAATAGGAGAGATCTTCTCACCACCTCTGTTGATGAGTTCTTTGATTCTTCCGGTAAGTACCAAAAATCCTTCACTGTCAAAATAACCTTGATCACCAGTTCTAAAATATCCTTCTCTTTCAGTAAAATTTTCAGCATTTGCTTTCGGATTGTTCTTGTATCCAAGGGTGACGTTCTCACCACGAATACATACTTCTCCAATTTTACCTTGTTCCAAAATATTATCCTTATCATCTAAGATAACAACAGTAACCCCTTGTGGTTGTCCCACAGTTCCTGGCTTTCTCTTTCCTGGGGGTAAGTTATTAGATGTCATTTGATGAGAAGCTTCAGTCATAGCATATGCTTCTAGTACAGGTGCATGGAACTCTTTCTCTAACTTATAAAAAGTTGATGGGGCTAATGAAGAAGAGCAAGATCTTATAAATCTGATGTGAGGCATAGGAGAAGGTTTTGGTACATTAAGCATGATCATACTTATTGTAGGGACACAACTGAACCAATTACATTTATACTTGGTAAAATGAGGCCAGAATTTCTTGGCACTAAACCTCTTCGGAATTACTACAGAACCTTGAGAGATAAATGTAGAAAGTAGTACACCAATGAGCCCATGGACGTGAAATAATGGCATCACAATATAAGAACGATCATCGGGTTGTAGCTTGTATGTTCTAGAAATATTATTAGCACTACGCAAAATATTCAAATGTAATAATGGGACTGTCTTTGGTGCTGAAGTTGTTCCACTTGTGTGCAAGATCATGGCAACATCACTAGAGCGAGCGATACCAGGAAATTTAGTAGCACTTACGTTGACAAATCTAGAATTGTTCAATGAGGAGTAGATATTCTTTGAATAGTTATCCTTAGGAGAGAATATTTCATACTCTACTCTAAATCTTTCCTTGTTAAAAGATAATTCTGCAATAAAACAATCGAAATTCTTGGCAGATTTAAGAATTTCGGAATCTTTATTTTTGGTAGTATCCTTTGACACACATATTAATTTGGTCTTTAAATCATTTAAGTAAAAGTTGAACTCTTTCTCCCTATAATTTGGATTTAATGGACAACCAATCTTACCATCCATAGTAGATGCAAGAAACGCAGTCACTAATTCCAAAGTATTAGCCATTGAGATGGCAACAGTAGATTGTTTATTGATAATTCCATACAATGGAGAAGTTTGATCATGGAATATATTCTGGAAATGGCCTACCATATGGGAGAGCTCCCTATAAGTTACTTCAATATCATCATCAGGGATAATAACAGCAATATTATCAGAGACAGCAAACGAGTCTGTAAAAGAAGCAGTTGCAATAGCAGCCATAGCAATGCAATTAGTATGGTGATAACCTCGATGTATACTGCTTCAGCTTCAATGAACTAGGAAACAATAGTAAGAAGAAGAAATCTGAAATTAAATGCCAATCTTTCAATCATTTGAGACCTTTTTTATTATCCGATGATTGAAATTGTTCGGGCCGAATTTTTATTACAACGAATAGTGATGGACTAGTAGTAAATAGTCATTTATTTGTATAGGCTACATATGGGTATTTAGGAAAATGCTGGCCAATGATTAGTGTAGATGTGAGCCAATGGTGGTAACATTAAGATTTCTGGAATTTATCTAAATGTATTCATAATTATATATCGAAGTTGTCAGCTTTCTTTAATTGAGACACACTTGTCGATCGATGAATTTAAATTTCGTATATGAGTCAATATATTTTTATTAGGTTCATAATTCTCTACTATAGACATTAGTATTTCAATATCATCTACTGTTATATTACTTAGGTTATTGCAATGAAATATATGATTATTTTCAGTTGTTATTCCCAGTATGCATTAAAATAGTTTGTGTAAACCATACTCAGCATGTATCCGTATTCTAATACATACCCTACACAGCATTGAAGTTTCCAAATAAATCAGGAAGATTGTAGTCTTTAGTCATACAGAATGATTCATCGTCAGACCCATAAGCTTGAATTTCCTTTGTAAATGGAACGATAACACAGTTTGCACTAGAATGTCGTTTTTTGTTACCTTTATAGATCAAATCAACAAAACTCCTACACCTTAATTTATCACGAAAATTTTCTTTCTTCAATAAAATTCCAGCTTCATAATTTCTAGGTGATCCACGGTTACCTCCCCATGCAGAGGTGCTTAAATTTGCAGAAGTGTAAATACACCAGTCTAAATTGTCAAACTGGCCCTGCTTCTCTATTACCTTATCATTGTTTGTAGTTGATTGTAAATAAAATTTTGAATGTGATGGTGTAGACTTACGTTCGTTCGAGGTGAAATTCACATCTTGTTTATACAACATATTGAACTTATGTCTCATAGCTTTGTATTGTAATGGATTTTTTTCATAGTGGAAGTGAAACCATCCTGATGATAGCCATCCAATTGGAGCGTTCCTGAATTCATTGACTGTGGGGAACAAAAGATATGGATTGATCTTTTGCTTTAAGAGAATGTTTTCAACTTCTTCATTAGAAAGAAGCATATCTTTTTGGGAGTTTATAAAAGTGTCCCGGTGTGTAGTTAACGCTGGGATCATCAAATTAGTAAATATATTTGTATCTTTTTTCCTCAATATGCACCCTCCAACAGAGGAGGTTTGGCATAGAATGTGGGTCGTTTTATTCTCATCTTCTGAAGACTCCTTCATGTAAGGCGGAATCTTTGACATAAGTGTCTTAATACCAGATTCAAACTTTTTATTAGGTACGGAATATATAAAGTCAACATTAAGTAATGGGAGAAAATTAGTTCTTTCAATAAGCTTGATAATATGTCTTGGAAAATCATGATTCTTCTTGAAATTGAAATATGAATCAAAATAGGATAGTAGACTAGTCTTAAACGGAATTTCCCGTATAGTATCCCCATCTAAACGTGTTAGTAGTGGACTACACCAACATACCTGCTGAGGAAAATTGGTCTCATGTTCAGTAAAATTATTTGAAGGTAAGAATATTCGTACTTTATCATCTTTATAAAAATTTATTATCATCTTCGTATGATGACACGCATATGGTGGCATATAAACGGTATGAAATTTTAATTTATCGTGCACATAAGATAATCTATAGTCAGTAATAGGTTGCACAGTTCCTTCCTGATGTATAATATCGACTAGTTTTATATTGTCGTGAAACTTGGGCAATAAGTAATCCAGTTGAAATTGGAAGCTAAACAAAGCGGTAGACTCTAGCAAAGGATCATCGAATATATCTTCCAAAGTTATAAAATAATCTTCTGTAGCAGGGTCCCTACCAGAGTATTTTACGTCATCATACATTGTTGATTTGATAAGTTTGAAATAGAAAGAGTCTTCTTCAGCATTTCCAGGCAATCCATACCTTTTCTTACTAATCAAACTTTGATAGGTATCACTATCAATGCTAGTGGTGGAACATTCTGAACTGGTATCGTGATCTGATTGCTCAGTGAGATCAATAGTCCCATTGCTACTTGATAGCTTTGGTTTCTTGACTTGTTGCTCCCGTATAATGTAGATTTCGTCGTCACTAGATTCAATGTCGATCATACATTGCTCACCCATCCTAACCGCTCCTCCTATATAATTTCTTTATTCAAAGAGCTATAATTGCATACCTAAATATAGTTAGATTCCCTTTGAGATGCGCGCTGTATAATTAATTTTTGAAATTTTTAATGACAAATATAAAATGTTATCCTTACAAAGTGCTGAAACAACATTAATCAGTATACTAATATAACTTGGTAGAAAAAGAATAACCACAGAAGATACATTATTGCTCCAACATTGCATTTGCTATTTAATTGCTGATAACCATTTTAGCTCCCGACAGTGTGGAAGTTTCTTAAGTTATTTGGAGCTTTTCCCATAGATTTACAACAACAATTCGTACCATTAACAATCCCTTTTAAGCTTCTAAAGGTCGATATCTAAAACAGCTTTTAGTTACTACATTACGTAACCGTCCAAACCTTTATATATAAGATAATTGTGGGATATGCCTAGCAACAACAAAGGTGAAGATTTAACAAATAGAGGTGTCTCCAGGGACTTCTCAGATAACAAGACTGTTAATTGCTCAACTGAAGGAGGCTCCATAAATGACTATTCTAAAAACTTGCCTCCTTCAATATCAGAGAGCTCACATAAGAAATGTTCTGAGAAACCATTCTTTATTGAAGAACTGACCCTAGATTCTCTTGGACATGAATATAAAGATACGCGCCTGGAGTCAAATAACGGAGAGAGGCACTCATCATCAACTCTAGTGGAATTACAATCTCACAGATCATCTAGTCAAAACAATTTGACTACTGTTTCTGGCCTTGACTCAGATTCAGGATACAACCTTGGTGATAGAAGATCAAAGTCTAATGAAAATACAAGATACATTGAAAGTCTTCATAACTTCCCATCATCTCCTCATTTAAATGAAAAATCTAATGAACATAAGGGCAACAAGAATGTGAAAATAAGAAGGCACTCAACTGAGGATACTAAACAAAAAATAATAGAAAAACGACCAATTGAAGGGATTGTGAGGTCGCAAAGTAATGATACAAATGTGAATCATAGACACCAATCATCAAGGAGACGCAGCTTGCACGGTTCGACAAGTATCGTATTCCAGAATAAAAACGCAATGAGGAAATGGAACACTAATGTTGTCTATGGTTCTGATAAATCCCCTCTGATTAAACACCAGAATTATAATATCATAAATCTTCCTATAGATGGTCAAGTCAAAGAAATTAAATACAACCCAGAATATAATCCGTCCTTTTCAAAAATGGACCTTTTTT
>JAJLXZ010000191.1:1750-19076 GCA_030571575.1 Kazachstania viticola | reverse complement strand
TACATTCTTCAATCTAAGAAAGATCCACGTCAACAACACGACACAAAAGATATTTCATCTATTTCCAAACGTATAAATACTGAGTTAGAAAACAGATTTTATATGATTAAGTTCTTTTACAATTACTTTTTATATATATTATTTATACTTTGTATTTTATATTAAGAAATACGAGGATTTTTTTACGTTCAAAAGAATATATTATCAATTCATCTCTTCACATCTCAATCAATATAATAATAATAATGTATGATAATAAAGGAACTACCAATCATGATAACGTCCGTAACTCTTATAAGCTCAAGAAGATCCTTCTCTTGCTTCAAAGTAATACTACAGGCCAAACAATACATTCAATTCTATTTCCTTATCATGGGACAGATTGGGCTTACTTAGGAAAATATCATTAATTGCAAAAGTGACAGACAAGATTCTTGTGTCGATATTGTTTCTCTACACTTATTGAGATCAATATTGATACCGAAATATTTCAAAAGTTTTCTTAAAAATACTTTTGATGGTGCTAATCGTTAAATGTAAAAACAAAAAAATGATAAAATGTTCGATATAAACAAGAAAACTTATTAAATGAGCAATATGCAGTATCTTTATGTTTTGGTTCTAAAGATTCACATTAGAAGCAAAAATTGAAAAAGCTCAGAAAATTAGGGTATAGAGGGAAGAGTGAAGCTCGGTAAGATGTAATGATATTATATGTCTTTATCTCTGTTAATAGACATTATCAAATAAATAATTGTACATCAAGATTGATTATGTGTATACCTCTATTTTAGTGCTAAATTTAGTTTTAACTAAGAAATTTTACATCACAATTATAGTTTCTTCTAATTTTTCTCATGTTACAATTAAAATGAGCTTTAGTTTTTGCCTTACCAATGTATTATTAGCTCGCTATCATTCTGGCTACAATAATCTGTTGCTATAGTGTATGTGAGACCCCACTAATGAGGATAGTCTTGGATATTTCACATTAGTTGTTGCATATAAAAGGATTTACAGATAAAATGTTATATTCCTCTGCGGAATAGTAGTCAACTACATCAAAGTCAAATAATTGTTGCTTAAGAAACATAGGCCCAATTTTTAAAATAAAATTATGACAATTATTATATACATAAATTCACTTATCTCTGAAAACTTTGAGGGGAACCAACAAATAAAAGTCTGAGCGCTTTTTGAACTTTTCATCTAGCAAAAGTTGACATAAAATCTACAGTGACCCTTTTCTAGAGTACGGAGAGAACCAATTACAAATCCCATTAAAATTATAAAAGGATGCTAAGTATATTCATTGTTGAAAAAGAAAGCATATATTAGTCTTCCCTAAAACACTATATAAAAATATATGTTAAGAGCTACTTGTACGACAAAGCGAGACTAACAAAGATATAAAGTCTTCCATGGAACAGAAGCAAAATATAGATATGATTCAATATTTACCTAAAAACAATCCTATCACTATAAAAAATGTACGTAAATATATTACACTTTACCAGGTAACGTAGCTAGCTTAATATCAGTGTATTTCACGAATGAAATCGGATAATATTTTTAATTGTAGAGGAAGGCATATTAAGTACAATTTCATGGAAAGATTTTATTTCTGAAAAGAAAATGAGACTACCAATCTCAAACCAAATAACTGAGAGCATTAAAAGCAGCACAATTTAATTTATATAATAAGCCACCAAAGAGTATTGAAGGATAAATATTAGTTCCGCTTAACTTCGAATCCAGACATTATAAATTAAATAACAATTATCTTCAAACGCAAACAATGAATTCTGAAATTAGTAAAAACATGGAATCGCTTGGAAGGTTTATTAGGTTATTTCCATATGAATTAGGAACAATAGATGGTAAACCTCACACCAACTTTAAAATCTGGAAGAATGAGATAAATTCCTCGTTAATTATGCTCAACATTAAAGGTCGGGTTGCTGTAAGAGCCTTAACCTCAACGTTGGAAGGAGATGTTTCTTTATGGCATCAAAGTTATCTTTTCAGTTACATGGATACTCATGGTGTTGAATTAAATTTCCCATGAAGAAATTATTAAAGCTTTAGCTGATCAATATGGCAATAAGGAATTCAAAACTGGCATTCTTCAGGACCTTTTTGATTAAACGACTTTAGAAGATCACATGGAAGATTACATTTCAAAATTTGTCAATAACAGAGGAATTCTCAACGATGTTAGTAAAGGGCAACTAGTTGTGCACTAATTTGCTCATGGTTTGCTACCCAAGATCAGGAACTACTCTCTGAATAAACAGCCAGCATATTTAATAAAGGCTATTGCCTTGGCTACCAGAAAGAAGGCAGAATTAAAAGGAGTTAAAACATATTCAGATCTTGTCCATTCTCGTGGAAACTCTAATCGAGTAGCTAAACCTTCAAAGTCTTATATTGTTTGTAAATTCTGTCATAACCTGGTCATACAGAACAAGTTTGTAGAAAGAAAAGGTTTAGTAACAAACCAACGGGTGCAAACGCTTCTTATGAAGAATTTGATAATGCTAAGAAGGAAAGTTCAAAAACTGAATTCCCCACGCCAAGCTTCTTTTTCTATTAATTCATTACCTATTGGTTGTGGGAATCCTCAAATTAATCAGGCAAAGCACTTGAAACATCTATTATCGATAGTAAATCAAGACAAAATGCTCACTCTTCCCATTAAGATCAAGAGACGTACCAAACTGGCCAATGCCTTCATTGATAGTAAAGCTTCTAATAACTTCATTGAGAAAAGTTTAGTTACTGGTTTACAAATTTGTTTTGTTTACTTTCAAAGATCCGACTCCCGTTAAAATAAGGTTACATATAAAGGAGACTTACCTGGATAGGTAACCTCATCATTAAGAACTTCCAGATAAAAACATCCATCTGTAAAACTGTCCGTCAATTCCTTTTTCGTTTGTCGACTAGCAGCTATACCCCTTCTGGAGCATAACTGTCCATCGATCTTCTTAATATATCAATTTGTTGTTGAAAGTGTTGCAAATATTTCCCCTGATTAAATTCTTTTCAAAGTTCGCTTATTTTGCTTGAAATATTTATCAACATGTCTGAAAAAAAAAAAATGGAAACGTAGAAAATACTTATCACTTTCTTATCCCAACTTTTTATATATTTTGGCTGTAAAAGGATGAGCGATCAGCTCCATTCAGGTATTACCTGTTAGGTTTTTGAGCCCAATTGGTAATACCTGGCCTGATGATTTTGATATATCTTTGCAAGCCAGATATTCCTTGACTGATTCAGCAGCAGTACCCCCAACAGTATTGTTAATCAAATTTCTCAAGGAAACATCGAATTGAAGAATAGTTCTTTTTGCACTTCTTGATAGGTTAAATTATTCAACAAACCTATCAATTTTGCCAACTGTAACATAGTCAGCCCGGTATTGGTTAACCGATAAGACGACTTTGTTAAGTTCGGAAACCCTTAACCAGTAAACGTGCCATTGCTTAATATTTGCATGTTGAATTTTAGTGCCAGCAAACTCATATTCAATATTTTTCTTTTCAGCTTCTTTCCTGACTTTATGGTATCTTGTTAGTATATGTTTCATTTGGATGTGACAAGTTGGATGTTTAATCAGTTTAATACACGCTTCATTATCTACCAGTAGTTAAGTTGGAATAAACGGATTTTTTATTTCAGTAGTAAGTTTCTGTAACCAAAGTGATTCTAAAACAGTAGCACTAGCAGAGATTTATTCCTTTTCAATAGATGAAATACAAGTAGTCTTAATCTTCCTGGATCTTTCAAAAATTGAGAAAGAAATGACACTTGGAAAGCGATGTCAGGACGACCAGTATTAGCAGCAAACAGCAATTGTCCCATAATACTTTGATACGTAGCAATGTTTTCCAATGGGGGACTGCTAGCATCAAAATATTTTACGTCTGGACCAAACGGAGCCTTAATAGGAATCGACATAGGAATCATACAGATAGTGGCAGCTTTTGTGATGTAGTCTGAGACGGACAATGAAATAGAACCGTCAGTAGCTTGAGAAATATTCATACCTAAGAACTTTGAAATAGGACCAATATCCTTCATTGCATAGATACGTTTAAGATCCTCTTTGAGAGAGACGAGAAGAGTAGTAGAGGAAGCAGCTAATAAGATATCATCAACATATAAAGCCAATAAAACTATACCAGCATCAGTAGTTTTGAAATAGAGACAAAATTCTGCAATATTCTGTTTGAAACCAAGTTGTACTAAAGAAGTATGAATTTCTTTGTTCCACATTAATGGAGCCTGTTTTAAACCATACATTCCACCATGTAGTTTCCATACCCAGTCCCAAGGATGGTTGGGATCGTGGAAACCTGGTGGTTGCCTAACATATATTTCTTCTTCAAGATCCATTCTACTATTTAAGAAGGCAGTATCAACGTCCATTTGATGTACCAGTAATTTAAAGCAACTAGCCAGGGCTAGGAATACCCTAACAGATTCATACCTGATAACCGGAGCAAATGTTTCATTATAGTCAATACCTTCTTCCTGAGTGTATCCTTGAGCAACCAATCTGGCTTTCTTACGACCATCGTTTTTAACAGTAAAGACCCATCTAGGACCAAAGCCATTTCTGCCAATAGGTTTTGACATGAGAGTATAAGTATTATGCTCAGTAAAGGAATCTAGTTTTTTTTACAGACTTTTATCCATTAAAGCAGATTCATCGCATTCGTGTGATTGCTTTAAAGTGGTAGAAACCTGATGAGATTTGATTAGATTAGATAGCTGATCATAATCGGTTTTTTATATGAGGTAGAGATAGAGGTTATATATGTTTTTGGCTACTGAAGAAAAAATAGTGTACATAGCTATACATTGGATTATGTGAACTGTTTTGTTGGAAGTTTGAAAAAAGAAGAATCGAAGAAGAATAAATTTGCTTGTTCCGCCTAACATTGATTGTATTTGATGGTAAGTATGGGTAAATATAATTACAATTATGTACATAGTCAGTCGCTCTAATAATGTTACATTCAACTAACAATGAAAATATTGGAGAATCTGAATATTATGCTAGGATATAAGAATAGTCTAATCGTATGTATTATCACAGGCTTATTAGATATAAGTTTGCTGGTCCAGAGAAGCATTATATACTATTATCTCTAGATTTAGTTACAGCATTAGTCCAATAGCGGAAAAGCCATTTCATTATGAAACTTTTACTGTTTGTTTTAGTTAATCAAATTAGCGCAGATATTATGGAAAATGGTATATATATATTTACACATTCAATGATCTTCATTATTGGACGTAAGGACTCATATATCAACATAGGTTGGAGGGAGCTTCGATAAGACTTATATAAAGTCATTAATTTGATGTTTCCATATTTTCTTTAGTACGATTTTATCTTTTTACCATATCAGTAAAGCAATTGATATTTTAAGGGACAACAATCTGGCTATCTTAATATCATATACACGATAGGCAATTGTATATATATACAATAATAACAGCAGCTTTCCTAATTACTATATTAATACATCTAAGAATCCATAAACTTATCTGACTCGCAAATTAGGAAGAGTTTTAAGAAAAAATACATTTCCTATATCACCATTATTGGGGTTTGTATTTGATGTAGCAGCCCATACATAATATGTGTCACTATTAGTTTATTATCTTTCAGACGGTATTGTATTTATATTTTGACAGTTTTCTATAAATAACATTTTTCTCCATCTTTATAAACAGTTTATCAGAGGTACTTTCTGTCTAATCCAAATTCTAATTCTCTCTCTAAGTCCAAGAAATCATCAGAGTTGTCAGTTATACCATTCTCATTAGAACTTACAGGCAATGGAGATGCTAGTAAATTCTCTTGTGGACGTGGGGGGAAATCAGTTTCATGTGCAGGTAAGTTGTCTGAATGAATTCCAAAATCTTGTAATTGTTGTGACATTGAACTTTGTGGTGTAGTAAAATCAAGATTATTATTGGTACTCATATTTTCATGCTCAATATGATCTTCTTCGTTATGAGATGTAGGAGACTTCTGTATCTGTTGCTGTTGCTGCAGCTGTTGTTTCTCTTGTTCCTCTATCAATGGTTGTCTGACGAATTTTCTGAACTCTTGAACTTCATCTATAACCATTTTTCTTAAATCATTCATATCGTTGACAACTTCAAAACTAAACTCGAATTTTTCACTACATATTGGTTCATCGGCTGGATCATGCCATATTGATAAATATGGATGTTGTAAAGCTTCATCCACTGTGATTCTCTTTTGAGGATCAAATGATAGCATTTTCTCTAATAGATCTAATGCTTGAGGATTAGCCTCTGGATAAATATTGATGAAAGGTACTTTTGGAATATAACCTAATTGATGAATATAGTCTTGAACATTTTTGGAACCGATTCTCTTTAGTGTCTCATCCGGTGGAGTTCCTAATACTTGTAGTATTCGATTTAGTTGATCTACATAATCTTTTCCCTTGAAAATAGGTTTACCACCTAAGAACTCAGCTAGTATACAACCTGTAGACCAAACATCAATTGCCTTAGTGTAACCTTGGTAACTTAACATGATTTCGGGAGCTCTATACCATCTTGTTGCTACATATTCGGTAAGAAATTGGTTATTTTCAACTGGATTCTCAGAATAACCTCTCGCTAATCCAAAGTCACAGATCTTTAATTGACAATCTGCATTAACTAAAAGATTCCCAGGCTTTAAGTCACGATGAAGGACATCAGCTGAGTGTATATACTTCAACCCACATAGAATTTGATATATGAAACTCTGATAATGTGCATCAGTCAGTCCTTGATTTGATTTAATAATTTGATGCATATCACATTCCATAAGTTCTTCATATAAGTATAAACCATTAAAACTACCATCGGGATGAAAAACTATATCCATATCATACAAACAGGTAATATTCTTATGCCCTCTAAAATGTCTCAATAGTTTCAATTCACGTAATGATCTCTTACATAAAAGAGTCTTTGAGAATACATTTGTGACTTTTTTAATAGCAACCGTGGTATCTTCCACGGCTTCTACAAATCTTGCAGAGCATACAATACCATAGGCACCATGACCAATCTCTTTTATGAGCTGGAATCTCTTATCCACAGTAAAATCCTGTTTGAACACTTTAAAAGTGTGCCTCTCCACGTTTTCTGACATTTTTCCTTCTTTTAGTTTAACAAGTATCCCACCTTAAGTTTTCGAAACTAAGCTATCTTAAGAAAATAAGAAAAAATACAGTTATATGATGCACCTAGCTTTCTAAAATCTGTCTACAGATAATAACCTTGGCTTTCTAAGCAAAGTAGTCAGAACCAGCAACTAAATAAACTCTGCAATGAGTATTGCCTTGACTATCCTTCTAATTCTTTTATAAATGCTTCAAACTATGCAATTTTTTTCAGATTCCGGGAAATTTTTAAAAATTAAAGGCATTCTATTTTTAGCTGCTAACAGCTATCGAGGCGTCGTTAATGATAAATATATATATATATGTACATTGATATACGATCTGGTACTCTGTATTGTGGATTACGCTAGTGTCTCTAGGCTCTTGTAGAACTCCTTCACTTTCTCGTTTGTTTTTATTTTGCTTGGAGTGAAGTTCAACACCTGCAGGTTCTCCATGGAGATCGCTCTTGACAGGGCGACGTAGACTTGTCCTGCTTCAAAAATGTTCTTTAGATCTACCTTCAGTCTATGGATTGTTTGTCCTTGCGCTTTGTGGATGGATAGGGCCCAGCAGAGTACGATTGGTAATTGGTTTCTTTCGATGCCGGTCTTTTCACCAGGTAGATCCACCGCAAATCTATCGGGAAGTACTAATTCATGAGTACATTTACCCTTTCCGATAGACCAACGAACGTATGGGTATACCTTTTCATATCTACTTTCAGCTACCGCTACATTTATTAATTCCAAAAGATTTGGGACTCTAGAGAGTGGTCTAGCATTTACATCTTGTAGAAATTCTTTGGATTGACTCTTCACTCTATTTGATATGACTTGACTAACTAGACGCATATCGATAATTGTATCATCATCAATTACTCTAAATAATTCTATCATCTTTCTTATCAATCTCTCTGTAGCGAAAAACAAAATCCTTCCTAGGGACCCATTAACCAGATCCAGTTCTGGTCTATTCTTCAACATCATAACTTGTGCATTCTCTTTTAAAGTCAACACTCGTTCAGCCATAACGGAGGAATCTAACAATTTAATTTGTTCCTTATTAGCCTGATCGATACTTTCATAAACATGCGTTTCACCAGGCAGTACTTGTAACTGTCTAGAATTTGAGAATTCCACTTCTCTCCTCGTGGCGTATAGTTCTGTCGGTACAATTCCATCAGAATATAGAACTTCTCTCTCCAAGTTTCTTATGGAACTAACCATCCCTGGTTTGATTTCCCCAAATCTAATAGAATTTAGAATATCTATCAATTGATTATCTTGTTGTCTGAACACTTTTGTCAACAAGATAGTCTTATGGATGCAACGTCTCCACATTTCACTCTCAAAACAAAAGATACTAGTTTCATTTGCATCTCTCTTTTGTACAGGTGGCAATTGAAAAAAATCACCAGTAAAAACTAATTGTATTCCTCCAAACGGTCTTTCATTCTTCCTTATTGCCCTGGCAATGAACTCTAATTTATTCAGAAATTTTCCATCAATCATTGAAATTTCATCAACAATTAGTACCTTTGTATTTTTCCATATTGTTAAAGCCTCTCTCCTCCTTTGAAGTTTCTTGATCAATACATCTGTAGGCATTGTACCTATCCCGATATTTGACCATTTATGCAATGTCATACCTCCAATCGTAGATGCAGCTAACCCGGTAGATGCAGTAATGGCAATTGCATCTTTTCCATATATAGCAGTTAACTTGTCAACAATGTTATTAAGAATAACTGATTTACCGGTACCAGCAGAACCTGTGTAGAACACATTCAACCTCCTTCGAACTATCAAATCAATTACCGATTGTTGTTCTTCAGTTAACGAAATCAGAGGAGTTGATTTAGTACCATCGAGTCTAGTTTTACTGTCTTGCTTGATACGCTTAGGAGCTGTCAACTTCATTCCTTGGAAAGGACTTGTCCGTTTTATTGTTGGTATCGTCTCATTGCTAGAACCAAGGGAAGTACTAGTAAAAGATAATTGCCTCTTTCCAGCTGTTATGCTGGTAACCTCGGAAAAAGTATGGTTATCACCCTCAATTATGTGATGATCCGTCTTAATGGTAGAAATATGGTTAGTAGGCGCTTTCAAAACTCTCTTTTGCTGTTTAAAACTATTTAAATGAGGTGTGTTAAGTAATATTTTTAGTTCTTCATCAGGATCACATTCATCAAATGATCCCTGTGGTTCGAAAAGTACTGAAGGTCTAGTACTTTTCAGTAGTGTTGGATTTCTGTCTAGATTGACAAGATTAATAGGGTTATTTGAACTGTTTCCTTCACTGTAGCTTTTGGTAGCTTTCAAAGCTGTCGAGTTTTTTCGATCTCTTGAGGTAGAGTCTCTGGATGATATGGATTTTTTTAGCCCTTGTGCACGGAAGAAGAAAGATGAAATTGGCTTTTGTTTGAGAACTTTCTTATCTTTGCTCTTCTCATTTTTATCTATAGGAAGTTTTCTCGAGGATGTATTATTCGTACCATAGCTCTTAAACATAATATTTCAAAAAAATAAATAAAATATCTAGCAATTCTGTATGTTGATTTCAGTACTTTTCCAGCAAAATACTGTATAAACGTTCACAATACTATATTTTTAATTAAATTGTGTCATTATATAATACAAGATTTTCATTCTTTTATTTACGCGTTTTATATTTACATTTGAAAATATGTTAACATCTCGAACTTTTATTAGGTAAAATATATGTAAAAAAATAGTACATAGTTTGATTTCTTAAATGCATGATGTTTCAAGAGGCCCTCTCTGCACAGTCTAGCATTTCAATGTTTAAGTTTATTATACCAGGTTACAGAAGAAGGAAAACAATATGGAGAGCATCAAAAAGATACATATCATAGGAGGCCCTACCTTGTCTTCGTAATCAACGGCTCGCTTCATCCTAATATTCATTACTCTTATGGCATAGACGCGTACAGTGTGAACCAAAGTAACTAATGATGTTACGAAGAACCCAATTGACGCTAGCATCGTGGTTCGCGTACCATATGTCAATAAAGAGGTTGAAACGCTACCTAGTAGGATTGAAATTGACAACCAAGAAAGAAAAGTTCTTTCAGTCGCAAAGTAAACTTTGGGTTCAACTCGTACAGGAACACAAATTGTCTTACCAGGAGGAGCCCGGAATTCTGTATCAAATACTGTACCTGCAGGAATCTTAGAAATTTGGTCGCCATTAAAATAATGATCCAGATAGTTTAAAGTCCTGTAATAGGTCCTAGATATTGTGTTTTGTGATTCTCTAATCTTACGATCATAATGTGTAGCATTAACACTTCTTGAATTGGTGGCTGTAGAATTGTTATTGTCCTGGCTTATTGAACCATATCCTTGCCCTTGCCCTT
Organism: Kazachstania viticola; assembly: GCA_030571575.1. NCBI lineage: Eukaryota > Fungi > Ascomycota > Saccharomycetes > Saccharomycetales > Saccharomycetaceae > Kazachstania > Kazachstania viticola. Next base: position 8,483 of record JAJLXZ010000191.1, on the reverse strand, counting down.
CCTCTAAATCAAAATTATTTCCAGGAGCATTCGTCATAGCAGTCACCAATGCGAAATCCTCTTCTTCCTCATCTTCAACATCTTCATTATCATAATCATCACATTCATTTAATGATGCATCATTTGATCTTTCAGGTCTTGTAATATCTAAATGGGTACGTAAAGCTGGTTTCCTTATATCAACATCCATCTGTGGAAGCCAGAATGGGATTGAATTCACTTTATCATTTAGTAATGTTGCTACACCATGAATAAATTTTGAGAATTTTGGTACTGGTTCAACTAAATGTGAGCCAACTAATTCTCTGACCCATTCTGGTGGTTCTTGACCTAGCTGTGTCTGTAGCTTAACTTCTAAGACAGCATATGGAAATCTACAAATATCTTTCTCATCTAGTTGTTTGAATGGCCAATCTACACCAATATCAGTTCTTCTCCAGTTACCTTTAGTCCTAGATACACCATCAAAATTATCTTCTCTTACCATACTCAATTCAGTATCTAAAGAAATACGAACTCTGGCATCACCAGGTAATTGGAAAGCAGTCCTATTATAAAATGATCTTACTACTGGCCTTAATTTTTTCTTCAACATAACGTATTGAATTTCAGTTGCAAGTGCCTCTAAATTTTCAATTTCTTTTATTGATTTCTTACCTTCTTTGCGCATCTTAGCAAATGCTTGTTCTACTGTGTAGTTACCAGCAATAAAATTATTTACATACTTTTCTTTCAATGCGAATCTAGCCTTGACAGACTTCTCACCAGTCCAATCTTCTCTATGAGTCTTACGTTCCACAAAAATTGTGTCTGATCCCATTCCACCATACCATCTCAATCTATGTGCCTCTGCACCTTCATCTTTTCTTAGACGACCATAGTATAAATCTAACTTCTCATTATCGTAATATATTGAAGTAATAGCAGAGTCTTCTTTCTCAAATTCTTTATTTGTATTAAATACCAACACAGGTAAATGTTTTAGAATAATTAATTTCAATTCGGTAATATTATCTGGGTGTACCCAATATTTAGTAGTTTGTCTAACGAAATTTTGTTGTTTACCACCAGCAGAAGAGTCACCCTTGATTGGACGGCCACTGGTTCTTACTATATCATATAGTTGAGATATCTGTACAACTAACTCATCATAGTCTTCTTTAAAGAAAGGTTTAGCATCCAATCTTACTTGAAAGACAGGTTTTAATATAAATCCAGTTTTCTTATCATGTTTTTTTATTATCTTTTGAAATCCAGTATAGTTTAAACGAGAGAATTTGGCCAAATCATGGATATCTGCAATGATATCACTTATTTCTTCTTCTAGTATCTCGAAATCCAATTCTGAAGGAGGAGTATTAGAATCTAGTAAGGATACAGTATGATGTACTTCTTCTTCAACTTCCTTGACACGCCTAACGACTTCACTGTGTTTAACTTTACAGAAAGTATAGACTTTATCCAATTCTATCTCCAGAGATTCTAAAAACTCAGTCTCTAACTCTTGAGACCATTGAGAGTTGTTGCTTTCAAGATTATTCTCCAACTCCGCTTTTAAGCTCTCATAGGATATATAATAATAGCTATACTGTCTAATGAGCGATTTACTGAGATGTTCACCAAACTTCATCTTTGATACAGTTGTTTATATTCGACTGTGTTACTTGAGTGTTTGAGCATTAGTCAATCTTTCAGGGAAGCTCTTAATTAATTATCTTTAGATGACTCTATGGCCCGTTTATTTTTTTTTTGTTGCAGGGCAAATTTATCATGGAAATTTGTATTTATGATAATGAATATTTGAAGCATCCATACTAACTATTGACTTAGTAACATGTGTTATGCATATCTATTGGTGAATATATACATGTATATGTATGATCTATGTAAAAAAATATTCAATTATTAAACTAGGAGTGTTCTTTGATAATTTCTAAAAGTTTCTCTACTTGTTCCTCTGAAAATCTGGCATCACATTCTTCCACAATAGCATAAAGGTGTACTAAATTCCCAGGGAGTTGATTGACTATTTGTAGTTTCTCTGCCTTGTACAGATCGAATTCATTTAATTGTGTAATTAGTTGACAGAAGCTCTCATCGTTAAACTTACTAATATGAGCCTTTTCATTAGCTTTTCTTTCCTCTTCAGTGTCATCCTCTTGGGTTATATAGTTTTTATTGATTTTCAAATATGATATGGTGTCCCTCGTTATAGCCTGTAAAACAGGATGGTTATATGGTCTGGCACTCTTTATCTTTTTCCTTCTATTCTCCTGATGAAGCCTCAGGCTTTCATCATCCCACTGGTTGGTCCTTTGTAATTTAGAAAGAAATTGTAAAACCTCATAGTCACTAACAAATGCGTCTCTAGCTTCGATCACCTTCATATTTGTGTGTCTGTGTGGATAAGTTGTGATATACGCTTAATTAATTGTGTTTGTCAATATCTGCAATGATCAAAAATTTGGTAAATTTTTCATTTCTAAGCGAAAATTTTTTTTCATTTTAATTACTGACACTTCTGCTCATTAATGCATTATTTGTGAGTTGCATAACAGAAAACAAGGACTGTTTTATACACTGAGATAAAGTATTTGAATTTTGTATAATATAGTAAATATTTATTATTTTTGGAAACTTGGAGTATGGTTGCTTGATTGTAGTAGATGTATTAAAATTGTATTGCATTCAATATAAAAACTGGAAACCCTTTCTTTACTCATTCTACGGTAATTGAATGAGAACATTATAATTTGATTAACAGTTATAGTTTAAAGAGTGTAGTAACTAGAGGTAAATATTATGGAAGGCTAAAATTTGTAGTAAGTTCAAAGGAGAACCATTTTCTAAAAACCATAGAATGGTAAGTTATTCTCTAAGCTATTTTGAACACTCTATACTCTATTAAATTATAGATTATCTTTCAGTATTTCAGCAGTAGGGATAGGACAGCAAATCAGTAGATAACAATCCTTCAAAAGTTAAGATATCAACTATGTAATATTGTTGCTGAATATAAATAGATGAACTATTTTTGTACTATGCGGTGCTGCTATTTACACTATACTCAATGGGAAATAGCCTGAATTTCCCAGTGACTAGTTTCATATATTTTTAATATTATAAAATCAAATAGCCTAAAATATCTGTAATGCAAAAAATAATATTTCCAATCCTCGCCATAATTGCAGTATATCCTTTGCCACAAATAAAAGTCTACTTATCCTTGCTTACAGTAACAAATATGAAAGTAAAACCAATTAATTGTTGTAGATATTGTCAGAGAGAATGTGTGGGTTTGAGCTGTCTTTCTCTTTTGGTATATTGGTTGAAAAAGAATAGAAATGGGAAAAAGCTCGGCGGCTAATTAAAACTCCAAAATTTAAAGTAAATTAAACCTTCATGTACTTTTAGATTATGTGTATAAAAATCTCTATAACAGATATATATACAAGAACCTGTTCATTAAACACAATTAAGATTATATTTTTTTTGTATATCCTTTGTTTACCAAAATTTCTTAAAGTTTCATTTTAGTTCCTTTTCAATTTAATATTTTAAAGAAAACGTAATAAATTTAGCAAAAACCGAAACCGTTTTCTCTAATATAAGAGTGGGAAATCTTGAATTTATTATTATTGTTTCACTACTATAACTCTTACTTTTTGAGAGAAATAATTTTTGATTGATGATTTATAAACTCAAAAATAGCAGTATTTGAGAATAATATTTGTTGAAGTATGGATATGATATGAGAATAAATATCCAAACATGAGTTATTCATATACCATATTATAGAGTATACACCATTTTCTACGTTAGTGTAAGAATAATAAGTAACATTTGTAGAGAAAAATCCTAAGCACACAAATCTGTTTATAATCTCAGTATTTATTTTTTTGACGTCTTTACCTTGACTTTGATTCTTTTCTAGATTCAAAAATGTTACTAATTTTCTATTCGTGTTCCTTATTGTTACATCTAATATTAATAGTTGTTTTCTCATTTATTTCCCTTATGGTAAAGCAATAAATGTTTTACTCGACTTAAATATATTTTGGACCCGGATAATTCCTCTTCAACCATTACTTAAGTAATTGTCTGGTCATTGCATTTGGAAACCCCTTTTTTTCCCTAGCAATAAATTCCATATAACAGTGACAGAGTTTTATAAATTTCATTTAGCAGGGCTCTAAGCTAACAGTGCGTACAATTAGCAATGATTTGAAAATCTAGTTCAAGGATATCAGTGCTTAAATTACTTGTACTTGTGTCACGTAGGTTACTTGTTGTTATATATAGAAATAACGAATAACTAAACATAAATATCGAGAAGAGGAAGATATATAATAATCTTGAAATTTGGTGAATTTTTATATCTTTTTAATACTGGAATTGGATCTAAAACATTCTACAAATATTTCTCAGCAAGGGGCTTGGTTGTATTACTAGTTTATTATTCAAAATTAACTCTTTATAGGCGTAACATATTATTACATTCCAAATATTTTGATAATAACTAGCAGAAAGACGTATTAATTTAAAGTAAATGAAGCAGAATAGTATTCGGAATATAATAGAGATGTATATCACACAGACTACTATATTATTGGAAGTGGAAGCGTGGATCGGATTAATATAATAGTCTGTGTAATATATCATTCCTATTATATTCTGAACATTCGTCTGCTTAATTTACGTTATTTATTCTGTCTTACTACCAGTTATTATCACAATATCTGGTAGCGCCGCCGAAATTAATATTTTTTTTGAATCTCTGCTAAAATGGCTGCTTACACTGTCCCTAATACGGAAAACGACTTCTTTGATGCTTTAGAAACTCAAAAAGCACCACCACCACACACCCGTACTGCTCCTGTTTCATTCTCTGGTACCAATGATATTTTCAAACTACCAACTTTCCTTACCACCATGTCATTACAAAACATGGTTAGAGAGGTCTTATTGAAGATGGTCAAAAAATTGGTTTTGATACTCAACACTTGGTTGGTCCTGCTGCTTCTTGGACTTTAAACTGGTGAGGTCAAGTTGACTCTGGTTTAACTTACGAAGAATTCTTGACAGAATTCAAAGTTCATTTCCTAACTCGGTTGGATCCACAAAAAGTCATCAATATGATGGCACGTCTATCTGAAAAGCAACTTGGAATCGAAATGTACAACGAACGTTTCACTTCTTTATGGGAATTAATGCCTGCTAGTTACTGGACTGAACAAGGTGCTCTGTTAGCATATAAACGTGGTTTGAAACCTACTACCTTTAGCTATGTATCATTAGCTCATCCTGCCTCTTTAGAAGAAGCCAAGGAATTTGCTTATGAATCTACGGATGTTAACTCTCGTGTCTTAACCACTCCAGAATATCCTACCGATTTTGATGGTGATGTTATCATGCATACTGCACCTGTATCTGCTCAACCTCATACTGCTTATCCTCAACAATTCCATTCTGTTTCCTCGGTTAATAATCGTTCTGAAAAATTTTCTGAATGTCGTCAGAAAAATTTGTGTTTTTACTGTAAAAAGCCCGGCCATCGTATTAACAATTGCCGCCAAAGGCAAAATGCGAGTTCTAACCGAAAGTAAGGAACTTGCAATGGCCCACAGTCCACTCGAAAAGAAAACTCTGTGTCCTCTCATTTATTTTATTAAACCGACGGTTGGAACCTCTGCTGAAGTCTCAGGTACTGTACAAGGTTATAGTACTCATATCCTCTTAGACACCGGTTCCCCAACCTCTTTTATCAAACTCGATTTTGCTAAGAAACTTAAGTTAAAGTTTTCTAATACTTCACCTTTTTACTTCAAAGGAATTATTCCTGATGCATCTTCGAGAACATCCTTAGCTACCCGTACTACTGTAACAATTAGTAACACAAAACTCCGTGTCATATTCTATGTTATCGAACATATGGATCATGACGTACTTCTAGGTAATCCAATCTTGGAAAACCATCCAGAACTCTTACAACAGAGTATAACGAACAAGAACTTAATACTATCCCAAATTAGATCCGACAATCTATTTTAGCTAATTTCCATGAACTACTAGAAACAGACTCTCACCCAGAGGAGAAGGAAGATGTTGTATAATCAACGCGCCGGTCATATCTTTGACATATCACGTGAAACTGTCAGAAATAACACCATCTACGAAGTATTATTTTATTTTTAGTTTAAATATCATGAACAATAGGCTTATCGCTGTGAATAGATTCTAACATTGTCTTTTCTTTTAGTAATAATAATTCTATATTATAATTGTCTGCTTGTCTTTCTGAGGACATAACTAACAAGACATGAAAAATATACAAATTTTATACAATTATATCTTCTTGCTTTATATATTTTTCCATTTAGATGTTCTAATACACTATAATTTTCCTTGCACTTCTACTCCTAATATTTTATGACGTCTCAAACTTTCTATTGTATAATTTCGTCAGTATTGATTACTTGTATAATCCTTTGGTTAATTTAGTGATTGTAAGTGTCACAAGCTCATTTATGTTCTACATGTTGGAAGTATAATATGTTTCAGATTATAGTAGTATCGTACAATGCGATGTTGCTGTGAACAATTTATATATAAAGTGAACATTTTCCTAATTTATATAATTTTCTATATCTTTATATTTATAGCTCTTTCTCATTTAAAGAGAGGGAGGAGCTCTGCTGCCACTCAGAGACACATAGTCCTGTGTGCCAGTATT
>JAJLXZ010000190.1:0-20678 GCA_030571575.1 Kazachstania viticola | reverse complement strand
TTTAGAGAAGCATGTTACAATTATGAAGGAAATTATATCAAGAATTTATCTCAAATAGGTAGGTCTTTATCTGATATTATTATTCTGGATAATTCACCAGCTTCTTATATTTTCCATCCACAACATGCTATTCCAATATCGTCATGGTTTTCGGATACACATGATAATGAATTACTAGATATTCTCCCATTACTCGAAGATCTTTCCAAGGGAAGAGTCCTAGATGTTGGAAAAGTCTTGGATGTATCGATATAGCCTAGCCTTCTAAGGGATAACTAAACTGTGTGGCTAAGGATTAATAAAAACGTTTGTAAATACTGTCCTATATTCTTTTGCTCGTAGGGTTTGAGACAGAGATTGTTCAAAAATATCTGATATCTTCGTCTTTCAATGCTATTTGAAACCCACTTATAAAAATTTTGTTTTACCTCAACTAAAGTGACTGCCATATATGGTTATTATCTAATTTTTAATCTGTTTGGATAGAAAAGCTGGCTTTCTTTATCCTTTTTTTTTTAAGCACAAATTATACGCTTACGCTCATTCTGATTATCTATCCTATTTTACCAATTTAACTTCATTAAAAGATTAATGTACAGAGTATACAAACGTTGATCCGATCCTACCATTTTTTGTTAGCTTCCCTTGCCCTGTTACAATATTGCATGGAACTATATACTAGAAGAAACAACTATATTAATAGTAAAACATATTTTATCTAATAATTAATCTAAATTAACTTCTTCTACCTTTTCTGTCACTTATACAAAAAAAAAAATTTAAGCTATATTTATTATGCTGAATGAAGATACTTAGTCAATACGAGCATATCATAATAGTTTACAAATTTTCTTTGTCGACCCTATCTAAAACCTATGTAGTGCTAAATAAATTTTACGAATAATAATTAAAATTTCAACGACAGTTGATGAATACTCATTTTATAATCTATGCTTTAAATAATTACTCATCTTGCTCTTCTTCTTCATCCTGCTCTTTTCTACCTTTCTTTCTCTTTCTATTATCTTCATATTGGAAAACAGTCCCCACTATTTGTTTCTTTCTTTCGGATACAAAAGCCATATCCTTTCTTGTACGTCTCTCATTCATTTCCCTTCTCTTTATAGAATTCAATTCAATGTTTTTAATTTCTTGAGCTTTCTTAATGACCATTGGAACATGTCTATGTCTACTGATCCTTTTAATTTCAGGCATATGCTTAAATATTTCCTTTAATTTTTCATCATAATCTAATTTATTCTTTTCTCTTGTCGTCTTAACATTTGATCTATCCCAGGCTTTACTTCTCCAAAGTCTGACATTACCATCATCAGAACCACTGATAATATATTTAGAGTCCATAGAAAATTTGACTTGGAATACATGTTGCATACGCTTAGTATGATATATTTCCCTCGAATGACCATGGTTAGTTTTATATATTCTTATCGTTTTATCATATGAACCAGTAACGATTTCATCACCAGTAGGTGAGAAATCTACATCCATAACTGCACTGACATGATCTTTAAATACATTCAATGCCCTTGACATATTTCTCATATCGTAATAATAAGCATTGTGATCTTCATTAGCTATAACAAAATTGAAGGCTTCCATTGGATTCCAACATATAGCATTAGTTCTCATAGTCTGAACAATCTTTTGTGTGGGAGAGTTAGTTCTTAAATCATATAATACAATGGAATTGTCACTACCTGTACTGGCAAGAATATTAGTCTCATTTTGGTTGAATCTTATGCTAGTGACATTATCAGCACCCCATGATAAATCAGATAATGGTTTCGATCTATTAGAATCCCAAAGGTGAATCTGAGCACCACCAGTCACAAAAGTGGAATTAGATCTATGATGATCAATACCTTGGAAGGCATGTTCACCATAGTAGGTCTTTATTAAACCATCTTTGCTGATCTCATCCTCGGATCTGTTATTTGAGAAGTCATTGTTATTTATAGACCATAGTTTAATAGTCTTATCATCACCACATGAAAGCATGAAATTCTCATTTTTATTTTTTGATAGATGTTCAGGAGTAACACATAACCCAGTAATCAACCCGTAATGAGCTTTAAATGATACAAATTCTTCACGCAATGACATATTCCAGTATTTAATCACACCATCACCAGAACCAGTCGCAAGTTTATTTAGATTATTATAATTCTTTGCGATGGAATAGACACCATCTCTGTGACCATGACCCAACTGACCAACAAAAGGTTTGGCAAACATTCTTTCCATTTTAGTTGCATTCAAAGCCTTAGTATATTCACGAGCTCTTTCAAATGGATGTAATTCTGGATTCAGGTTTCTAGGAAGTTGAGACTCTTGTGTGCTCTTCACAGGCACATACTGATCGGAACTCCTTTTGATAGTTTTAATTTTCATTTTCAGCTACAGTAACTGGTGTCAAATACGCAGTAGAGTTCCCAAAAGTCACTCTTAAAGCTGTTCTTATCACCTTTCAACTCCAGATAATATTCTGATAAAATGCGATGAGATGCCTTTTATGCAAAATTTTTCGCATATTAGCGAAAATATCATTTGTAACGTTATGAATGTATTATATGTATATTAAAGAGCTTTTAGCGATTCTATCAAGAGTATTATATAAGCTGAAAAGAGTCTTTTGAGCATGGATTGTTTGGCATTATGAGTGACATGTATCCCAGTGTAATGAAATTAGGCGGTTCTTTTTTTATTTCACTGTTGTCTTTGGTGGAGATGTTGTTATTTTGTCTCATTTGATGAAGTTTCAGTAGCAGCAGCTTCAGGAATCCTAAGGTTTTCTATTATAGGATTGCCAATTCTTTCAATCACATCGTGTGCCCATAGCACATCTAGATGTGAATATTCATCTATGTACCATATCTTGTAAATCTCATTATCTTCATAATTAATAAAATGATTAATTAATTTTTCACCATCAACTAATCTATCCTGTCTTGGAATAAATAGCATCACTTGCGGATATTGAATTGCATCTTCCCGTGCTTTATTTAAATGTATAGACTCAGGATTCTTGTCATTTGTTGTAAGCGGGAACCATATCTTTTCTGGAGGAAGCATCTTATGAGCTCCATGTTTGAAGCTTAATTTCGATGGATCAGGACTTAGCCACCATTGCATTAATTTTACTGATATATGAACTGGTGAAAACAGAAAATTCCGGTCTCTTAGCATTTTATCCCATAATATATCATTCCAATCAAACATGTAATTGAACATTATATATGAGAAAAATGAAAACATCTTGGTACCAGCTCCAATTGATCTCATATGCATCATTAATGGTATAAAAGATTTTGTGCCGAAGACCCATGGGGAGTCTATACCCATAGCCATGAATCTTACAAATGCTTTTTCATCTAATAAGGGTCCAGGATATATTGCTGGTGCTAATGCAATGTAATTATCAAGTTTATCGATTAATTTGAAATCATTGTCCTTATACAGTTGTTCACCGTTTACTAAACCTAGAAACCCTTGTGTTGTACCTTGCGAATGAGCTACCAAGGTAATCTTATCGTAATTTGTTCTGTTGATAACTTCCTCTACTAAACACTTAGTATCATATTTTACCATTTCATTTATATCCCAGTCCCATTTCTTCTTCTTATCATGCTTCAGAGCCTCCATATTCCATCTAGCCTTTAAACCACATCTATTATTACCAAGCCAGATATCAAATCCCTCTTGATGGAAATAAAATGCCAAGGATTTTCTCCCAGTAGATGCAAATGCACCACTACTTTGTAACAGTCCATGAATCATTAGTATAGGATATCCAGCTTTTGATGCAGTTGAAGGTCTCTTGAGATGCCATAAGTCTATGATAAATCCATCTTCTGTCTCCACCTCAAATTCTTCGATTTCGATATTGTATTGTTTATAGTAATACTTCAAATCAGGGACTAATTTGGAGTCTTCCATTGAGAGTACATCCGCATATGGGTTTTCTTCTAAGATATAATGACTTGGAAGTTTTCTATTAATCTCTGTACTTTGAGGATTAGATTGTGCACTAGTAATTGTATGGTCATATTCTATATTGTTTTCACAGTCTTCTTCAATATCTAACGGTGTTGCTGATGAAATAGAGTTTCTTGAGTATCTTCTGACTTTATTTCGATTTGGATTATTATTAGGTTTTATATTTGTTGCTGAGCCTCTTATATCTCTTGGATCAGGTTTCTTCTGGAAATGAACAGTTATAAAATTATGCCATAAAGATAGCACAAATAAAACAGTAAGAAACGTGTATAGTATCACAGCTGACACGAACTGCTGTAGCCATTCGATCAGTATCATTGGGTACAAAAAACGTTAGAAACAGCAAAAACCTTTCTGTACTACACTAACTATATGTCAGAAAGCCCAGATAAAAATTGTCGTGTATATAGTCTTACTTCTTCAATGTTATCTATGGATAAATCAGTGTATACAGAGGAGCGTTCACTAACTATAAGTGTGCTTTAAAAACTGCTCATCTTATATAAACTTCGATAAGAATTTGGAGTTTTTCGGCTCGATTTTTCACTTTTAATTGTCTAATTTTAATATGAAAGGTAATCATCATCAATGAGAAAAACCTTTGTTGTAAGGGTGCAAGTGCAGTGAACATTACTCACTTAAAGTGGTATACGAAATAGAATGAGTCATTATAGCTATGATACAGTTTTCCCGAGTGAAATAGTATCATTGAGTGGTTCAAATATGCATATTGATGCTACTCATTTCAATAATCAGATATTATTACAGATCAGATTGAATGGTGAAATGGATGCTACCTATGAGGTTACCACACGTGGAATACGACCAATGGAACAAAGTATGGGTCGTCCAATTGCAGGCATTGGAATGGCTATGGATGAAGATGATAGCGATGGTGAATTTGTGAGAGATAATTTAGCTGACTATCAAGTTATAACGAAACTTGGAGATTCTAATGATACCAAGATCCCAGTGATTTGTACTCAAATAGCAGAATTGTTTCATAAAATTATTTTGCCTCAGCTTTTAGGGTCTAGTACCTCTATGGATATGATTTCAGGAGCAAACTTGTTGATAACTCTGAGTAGTAAGATATATAGAAATGTGACTACACATGGCAACGATGAATATGACAGTTCTGACGAGGATTTTGCCAAATTGGTATTCCTCTTAAAGTCTTTACGAGAAATGTATGAAAAATCGAATTGATATAAGATGATATGTAGAATAAATATATATATGTGGATAGATGGATATATAATAGGCACGTTATTGTGTGTCATCGATGACAGCCATATCTAAAACTTGCACTGTACCTTTACCTTTAGTTACATCAACAATATCTCGGTAGCTGACAGGATCTATTAATCCAGTACATTCCCATTTGTTTGCATCTGTACCATTATCAGTTGAAGGTGCAATAAGCTTTTCTAAAGTTTGTATAGTTTCAGATTCTTTATCCTTTTCATTAATGGTAACTTTAACTTTCATCTTAGCTCTAACGATAGGGATAATTTGCTTAGCAATGAGTAATTTAATTGCTTCTAACGCTTGTAACTTAGCATTTTTATTTATTACGGGACTAAACTTCAATTCTACTAATGCTTTATGTATCATAGTTGGAGGATACCTTTTCTTAGAGGTAGGGTTAATACATTTGGCACTTATTAAAGTCAACATCTCATTATTGATCTTGTTTAACGCTAGTTGTCTCTCCTTTTCTGACAATTGGATCTCACCCTTTGTCATGATTTCTTTAATCACATCATCTATATTGGTGGTACCAAAACATTTCTGTAAATCTTCCTTCGAGGCAACAAGCCCCTTAGAGACGTTCATAAATACCTGATGGATCTGTAACACTTCATCTAAATCCTTCTCAACACCTTTACGATAATCCTGTACTTTGTTCTGGTAGCATGCAATCTCAAATCTTTTCCTCTCCTTCTTCAATTTGACCATGGAAACATTTGTCAATTTAATCTGACCTGAGGGTTGTTGGATAACCATTGCAAATAGATTGATAAAGACTGTTTCTCGATGCCTCGTATTCCTTCTATCAATGCTTGAATACTTAGTTTCATGGTGAATCTTTCAGCTTAAAAATTTTTCAATTAAGATATTCCGGCATATTTAGAAACTGACAGAGAAATATCCGTAGAAAGATCATGATCCAGAGTAGTTGTTAAAAGATCCAGGTCAAATTGGAGTCTGTCAGGTGCAAACAAGCAGAGGTAACATTAGTGAGATGAACACAGCATTTCTATCAGCTATTTGAACCTCTTTTATCGTACTTTCTCTTTTTTTTGATATCTTTGACTTATCGAGAAGTAGAAGTTAAAAATATAAAAATAAACAAAATTTTACTTGCAAGCCCTTGACAACATTAGACCATTATATAGAGGACATTGCTACAGACTGAGTGCATCTAGCTATTGTAGTACCACCATTGCATTGATATATACACCAATTGTTTACAACATTCATAAAAAGGAAAATGGATTCTGAAAGAGATCCCTTGGTAAACAGTACAAGACAGAAGAGCAGTAATAATGCCTTAACCAATAACGGGGGGAATCATTCCCAGGTTCATTATATTTCAATTCCAATTGACAGAAATGGGGATTTTGATGCCACAGCAAACCAGGATCAAGTAGACAATAATGGGTTTAATAACAGTTTAAATACGAGAAGGCAATCAATTTTAGATCAACCGTTTGGTTCATTTAGAGGTGTCAACTCACTGAGTCGATTTGCTACCTCGATAAGGAGGGCTAATTCCTTTAGACATATTGAAGTTAATCCAGATATAGAGCGTACCTATTTCAGAGACTCTAAGGATGAGATATTTGATCCTGATACTATGGCACCGGCTCCTAATGGTAGAAGATTATCAATCGCTTTACAGCAGCCACAACCCAATATATCTATGCGTCCCTCTATTACTAACCTGGATACCTCTAGTAACTTTGAAAATAATACTTTTATGGAAGATAATTCTGTTGATTATGGTTCAATCTTTACTAATCCTGAAACAAGATCATTCTTACGTCCATCCATTTCAATTGCTGAATTAGCTAGTAATCTGGGAATGGATGGTTATCAAGGTACAATTACAGATAATGACTCAATTGTCTTGAAAAGAATTCAAGGTAAAGATGGAGAAGTCGTGACGGTATTAGCAGGTCAATCGACAGGTCCACAAACGATCTTTAATTCAATCAATGTTCTTATTGGAATTGGTTTGTTAGCATTGCCATTAGGGCTAAGTTACGCTGGTTGGGTTCCAGGTATCATCTTATTAGGTATCTTTGCTTTTGGTACTTTTTGTACCGCTGAACTATTATCTAGGTGTCTGGATACTGATCCAACTCTTATGTCATATGCAGATTTAGGTTACGCCGCATTTGGTAATAGAGGAAGAGCTCTAATTTCAGGTTTATTCACATTGGATCTTTTAGGCTGTGGTGTTTCGTTGATTATTTTGTTTAGCGATTCTTTGAATGCTTTATTCCCAGACTATTCTCCAACATTCTTCAAAATATGTGCATTTTTTGTAGTGACTCCGCCAGTATTTCTTCCATTAAGTGTTCTTTCTCATATCTCCTTACTAGGTATCTTATCCACAATAGGTACTGTCTTCATAATCACCATTTGTGGTTTATTTAGACAATCATCACCTGGCTCCCTTTTACAACCAATGGAAACTCATCTCTGGCCAGCAAATTTTAAAAATTTCTGTCTATCGATTGGTTTACTAAGTGCATGTTGGGGTGGGCATGCTGTCTTTCCAAATCTAAAGACTGATATGAGACATCCTGGAAAATTCAAAGATTGTCTAAAATCCACTTACAAAATCACTTCCGTAACTGATATTGGGACCGCTATTGTAGGCTTCCTCATGTTTGGTGATCTCGTTAAAGATGAAATTACTAAAAATGTTTTGTTACTAGAAGGTTATCCAAGTTTCGTATACGTTCTTATATCGGCTTTGATGACTATTATCCCTATTGCAAAGACTCCCTTAAATGCAAGACCAATTATATCTGTATTAGATGTACTCTTCAAAGTCCAGAGTGCAGAGACTCACTATCAAGGTAAGCAACTAAAATTTGCAAAGCTAGTCCAGAAATGTAATTGTATCTTTGTTAACGTGATTTTTGTAATTATTGCCATATTATTCCCACAATTCGATAAATTAATTGCATTCTTAGGTGCTGGTTTATGCTTCACCATTTGTTTAATTCTTCCATGTCTTTTCTATTTGAGAATTTGTAAAGATACTATTCAACCATGGGAAAGAAGAGCATGTTATTGTACCATTTGCATAAGTATCGTTTTCTCAATTTTAGGACTCAGTGCAGCTATCACTGGTTGATAAAGCTGAACAGGTTATACCTTTTTTTTGTTATTTTTGGCTCTCTTAATAATATACATAGTTTAGAGAAAGACATACATATATATATACATGCATAGTGAAATAAAAAAAATGCTCTCTATCACTTCATTTTGAAATCTCTTTAGATCTAGTAGATAATTCACGTACTCCTTTGACCACTATAGGACAATAATGTTTTGAAAGAAGAGCATTTTCCCAAAGTGAAGCAGCCCCAGCATTACTTCTTGAAATAAGGTCAGTTTCCATATTATAATGGCCATTACCTATTCTGTCATGAGTGGAATATAATCCACCAATTTCAGGATATCTGTTCATTAATTTGTCCACAAATTTCAATAGTGCGATACTGGTCTTCTCAGGAGTATGTGTAATACACATATATATTCTCTTTGTGAAAGCTGTAGCTCTTTCTTTAGTACCAGATCTAGATCTGAAGAAAATAAAATCTAATGCTTTTAATAATAATTCTGCTTTTGTTGATACGTTAACTGAAGGCTTCACTATTTCAGAATTTAAAGGATCTGCTAGTCTTAGTGATTTATATGATAATTCAATATCTGGATCTTGTACTACATGAGGTAATACAGAATATAACGCATTAACGAAAGATGATAAGTCCATTGTTATTTTCATATGGGTATTATTGTTGGAAACTAGGGAAAAAGATGTCACTATGCATAACAATATTTTTCTGATTTCATCCGATTTCAGTTCTTCATTAAATTGTGTGTCCATAATAATTTCTTTCATGACAGTTAAGAAATCACCAAGGAGATCAAAGTTAGCCATATTACCGAATTTAGCAAGACCTTCCAATACTGAACCAATAAGTTTTACATTTCCACTTTTCAATATATTTAAATATAGTGAAAGTACTATTTTTAAAATTTCAGCTTGATTTCTTTCCCTTTCTTGAGCAGAGACGACTAATTCAGCTTTACGCATTTCTTCATCGATTTCTTTCATTTCTTTTCTTGCCTTTCTCTGCTTCTTTGAAAGATGGACCCTATCCTTCTTTTTAAGTTTTGGCTGGAATTCACTGCTATCATCGTCTTTAGTGTTAGGATCGTAATCATGTAAGACATCTAGAGACAGTAGCATATTGAGGACAGATTCTTCAATCATATAGTTTCTTACTTTAGAGACTTTAGATAAAGTTCTTATAATATCTAGGGAGACATTACCTTCATCATCACCATTAAACAGAGATTCTAGAGTGTTGATAGTTGGGATTGCCACTGGGTCGACTGAAAGGTTTGGTTTACAAATACGACGAACAGCGATTGATATGACATCATTTCTAAAATTAAAATGAGCAGCATTTGATATAATTTGGTTTGTAGCTTGAATAGCTAAATTACCAAGAGAGACTTTTATAGGAGAATCATTATTTGGTACCACTGATAAATTTTTTAAGGTATTGATATAATTTTTATAGTTAAGTACTAAATTCTGTTCAAAATTTCTTAATTTAGCAACTTCTTTAGAGACTTTTTCTTTCTTTTCCAAGTCAGATAATGGCCTTATCTTATAACCTGGGATGATACTTTTGAAGACAGGCACTAAAGCCAGGAGGGAGAATTTACAAGTATTAGGATTTTTCGATTCTGCCATTTTACATAAACGAGTTAATGCCTGAGTATTTTCTTCAGGATCCTCCATAATATTCTCAACAAGATCAGCAATTTCTTCTTTCAATTGAATAATTTTTTCTTCAGTATCAGGTTCCTCTTCCTCTTCTTCCTCATTTTCTGCTTCAGATTCTACTTCTAATGCCTCTTCATCCATATTTTCAGACTCATTATCAACATTATCATCCTCAGTAACTTTCTGTTGCTTCTTCACTAAATTTCTTTCCACTTTACCATTAATCTTAATAGGTAAACCTTCCACTAATTCAGTTTCCGTACCTTGTAATTTTCTAGGTTTCAATTCATAATCCTGTTCTTCACTATCCCAAGAAGGGCGTGATCTTTTTCTAGCTCTATTTTTCAACGAATCGGTCTCTTCATCAAGTAATACAATATCTTCACCATGTTCACCGATATCGTTGAAAGAACCACTTTCCAAAAGAGCATCCTGTTGCTTTCTTTTATCAGCAGTTCTTCTCCTGATAGTATCCTGTGATCTACTCTTCCTAGCCATAGTAACAGCACTCTTTCCCAGTCTTGTCACCTCTTATACCTTTGATGAAATAGTTTGAGATGAGCATTGAACTTTTCTCTCTTAACAGAAAATTTTTAAATTTTTCCATTTTTTCTTTGTGCTCGGCGGTTAATGAAATTTTCACCTTTTTAAGATCACTTTCAATAGTAAAATCAGTGGTAAAAGGAAAGCAGAAAAGAGTGTTTGTAGGGGCCTGGGAGTGTTTGAATGGTGTATTTCAATGATTCAACAAGATTATGCTACTATTTGTGTGAAAAAACCGTCAAATTTCAAACGCTGAGATTCCCAAGTTGCCGCTTCATTTACAGATTAGTTGAGTAGGAACAAAAGAATGATACCATGAACTTGCTGTTAAATGTTGATCGGCTAATCCCCAAGTGTAAACGCTAATGGAGTTTCCAGCACAGACCACAGGCTGTCTTATCAGGTTCCACTCAATATTTAGTCGCTTTTATCACGTGATTGAAAGTTTTTTGGTACAAAAGTGAAATTTTTCCTCGAGAAATTGCAGATAAAACAGTTAAAGTTTGATTGTGAGACTTTTGTTACAGGGTGAGGAAGACCGAGTAATGGTGCAATATTGTCCCTTCTAAAATCCACATTATCATGTCACTGAATACCCAAAAAAATCCATTTTTACCTACCAATTTTGTAAAGAGAAATGTGGTAGAGGAAACAAAGAATATACCGACAATCGACAACTCTGATATTGAAGGCTTTCATATCAGTATAAAGGATAGTAACACTGCTGGCATAGAGAACTCATCTTCATTGGGTCTATCAGCTTCTGTAGAAATGATTAAAAGAGACGCTAATCTGTCTAATCCAACCTCTAGTAGAATTATTGAATCACTACATGACCAAATTGATTCTCTGACCAATACAAATCTTAAGCTAACCACACAATCACATTCTCTATTGGAGAAACTTGAGAATTTCCAGAAGAGACAGTTTAAATTGAAGGAGAATATGTCTTATTGCCAACAAGAGCGTGATAATTTAAACTTACTGTTACAAAGAAAATTGAGAAAAATTAACGAATTAAATGTAGAATCTACAAAACTAAAGGAATCTATTAAAGATTTACGATCATCAAATGAATCACTATCCAAAAAAATTGATGACTCCAGTAATGATAAATTAAGAATTACTAATGAAATTACCACGATTGAGAATAATTATAATGACCTACTAACAAATCAATCACTAATGAGAGAAACTTATATGGAGGAAGCCAATATATTGAAAGAAAAGATAGCAAAGTTAAATATAGAATTATCAAAGGATATAAATAAGATCGATAACAATAATACCGATCAGAATTTCTCTCTTAATAGCGAAACTACCACCATCCTTAAACCAGAAGATATTATTACCAAACATACAGATAAGATATTGGACCAGCTAGATATGGATGACTGGCTAACTTTATACAAGACCAGTCAAAGGATGATATCAGAATATTCCCAGAATAATAATATTGTGGATAGTCTACATGATAATGTCGAATATGAAGCGCTGATGTGTGATACAGAATTGACACAAATAATCAACACTAACTCTCCTTCAACTTCAAGCAACAGTTCAAGGAAATCTAGTAATAACCCGATCCCCAGAATGAAAGGTATTAAAGGCTCCTCAAGAAAGAGTTATTTCAATGCGTTACCAGAAAGGGCATCACCTAACGGAGTGTTCATGAAAAATAGTAATCTACCTGGTACTCTTCCGGGTACCAAGAGATCGGTATCAAATAATGGCAGTCCATCATTATCATCGACAACATCCTTTAGTCAGCGTTCTTCTTCAAGTCCTTCTACTACTGAGTTTCATCATTCATCAATAAATAATGAAAAGAGGAAAAAATCAGCACAATACCATACAAATTTATAGACTCATACCCTTTGTAATCTACATAAATATATAGAGAGGGTTTAATCATTCATTATTTTTTTCATTTATATATACACTTTATTATATTTGTTTATCAGAATTTCTTATATTTCAATTATTTTTATCAAAACGTTAATTAATTAAAGACTTCAATGAACAAAAAAGTTGTAAACAAAAACTAAAAATATAATAAACATTCTGCAACAGTTATGAATAACCAAGATATAGTATTACCTACATTCACTTTACGTCACCATACTCAAAAGATAACGTGTATTAAACCCATTCGCCAATCTCCAACATGCACAACTCCATCACTTATCACTGCAGATGAAGGTGGTAGAATAATAAAATGGGATCTTATTACACATAGGCCAGTTGTCATATACTCACTTCCAGTGGAAGTACAGATTATTGATTTAAAAGTAATTGACAATTATGTTGCCGTTTTATCCAAGGATTATACTTTAAGGTTGTTTGAAAGTGCTTCATTTGAACAGGTAGTATTTGAAATGAAAGTGAATACATTAAATTTTGCTAATTTTATCATATACATCAACAGATACAATCCAGAGTGTGAATTCTTAAGAGTCATTGTTTGTAATACTACCGATAACAGTACAATTGATATATACTCAATTGATATAAATAAGAAATTCAAACTAACAAGGTTAGTTAAGGATTTAAACTTTATTAATATAATTACTTCGCTATTTTCAAATGAAGTTTCTTCAACCCTGGGAAAGATTGAAAAGTTAGGTATGATTATGAATTTTCAGCTGTTATTAAACGATATAATTATAATAGGATTTGAAAATGGTATGGTAATAGCTTTCAAAATCTGGAACAAAGAGAATGCTATGCCAATTGACGAAATTGAATCTGTAGAAATTATATATATTTCTACTTATCATTCAAAAGAACCAATTCTTTCAATTGATATTGGTCCTGATTTAAAAGTCTTAACCTCTTCAACTTCAAATAATGTTGCCGCGCACATAATCCCAATCCCGAATAGGGTACATCCAGAATCTATATCTGCAGTTTTGGACAAAGACAGATATTTTGTTGACAAGGATCAAAGTACACTTATAATATCAAAAGATTTTAGAATAGATTCTCTCGAGACTATTATAACTGTCACAACTAAAAATATAAGTCACATTAAACAATTGGCAAAATTTACCCTACTTGCTGGTTGGTCCGGAAGGGCTATTGCCATAAATAATAACACAATAACCAAGGATGAGAAAGATTTCACAACCTTCTTCAAGTCAAAAAGCTCTTTAATTGTATCAGACTCCTCTCAAGGCAGTTTGGATTCAAAGACAAATCCAAAAGATAACAGACGAGTTGTTAAGATAGGTTACATTAGTGGATGTGATATGGATACTTTTATATCTTCAGATGCTGAAGCATTAGTGACTAGTCAAGTAACATTGGGACAGAGTAGAAGATTAACTCAGTTTCTTTCCCATTCATGGTGTATTATAGGGTATGATGATGGGAATGTATGCTTTTATAAATTAGACTAATTGAATATATATAAAAAGTATCCATTGTATATATAGATGGAATCATGGATTTTACTTACAGGTATTATTACTTCAAAATCTTTCTGATTAACTTACTGTTAGTACCTTCGGAATCGTTTCCATTTTCACCATTTTTCTTTGCTATCAATCTTTCTTTTTCAATAATTTCTCTTATTAATAAACTTAATGCAATGTCCACATTGAAATCATCCATATTATCTACACCAACAAAACCGTACCTCCAACGTGATGCATATTCTCTTCCCCATTCAACTAATAGTGGACTTGCCATTGGGGAATTTACATGGGTACATACAATAAGACATGGAGGAGGCGATGCTGGAGAGCTAGGGTCTAAGTCAATTGATTCTAATTTTGTATTAAAGGTTCGCAGTTTATTAATTTTTGATAGTTTTGCAGTTTCTGATTCTTGAGATTTCCAAATATTTCTAAAATTATGAATTATAGAATATATATCGTCTTCTTTACCTTGCTCCCAACCTGTTTGGTAATTTCGAAATTCTGTCCATGCATCTAATATACAACCTCTAATAGTTTTGAGAAGGTTAAAACCACCCCATCCTTCATCAATGTTATTTACATTTTTCGAATTATTATTGTTATTTCTACTTGAGTTAATTTTTTCAATCTTTGTATTTTCTTGAGACTCTTTACCGTTTGAATATTCTGGAGGCAATGATAAGTTGTTATTTGATAATTCCGGTATAGCACTATACACAAGAATATAACCGTCAATTTTACCATTCAATTCAGATGCACCCGATGCCACTAATAATGATGTGGTGGAGACAGGTTGCCGTGGCTCATTCGCTAATCCCTTAAGGATATTTCTGTCTAAATTACGAAACAACGAAACTTCTAAGAAAGGAACTACCATTTCTGGTTTGAATCCAGGAGTATCAATTATATCAATTGGAATAGGATTGTATGATGGTGGTATGTAATTTTTAGGAATATTATCATTCTGCTTTTTTCTTTTAATTTTATTTATAGATGATGCATTTGGAACTTTTATATTTGAAGTACTATTACTATTTTTATTACTACTGCGATCTATATGCGAACTATTTGTCTTATCCAAATTCTTTAGCAAATAGTTTGTATTTGTCTTGTTTTTCATTTGATTCTTCAACGCAGTGTAATTGTCTATAAAGGCTTGGAAAACCAAAGGTGAAAGTAAAATATACGGCGATACTGATGGCGATTTAAATATTGGATCTAGATCTTGACTAGCCGGAGTCCTTCGCAGTAAACGTTCATGTGGTTGTCCATCCAATATAGTCTTTGCCAGTTTTGATCGTGGAATAAAATCAAACAACCAATTGTTTTGACTTCTTGTAGGATAATGAACTTCATGTACTATATCCAAAGTTAACCGTGAGACTAAAGAAGTCTTACCAGTAGATTCACCACCGAGAACAGCTACCCTAACCGGCCTTTCTTCATGAGGCATACTGTTTAATTTTAACCTTTAAGCTTTAGTGAATGGAACTCCCACAAAAAGAGCGATACATAAATAAGATGGGGAAGTTAAGAGTAACTAACGACAACCTTATTATTGTTATTTTTCTTGGTAATGTGAGATTCCCACAATTTTTCAAATTTTTCACGCTATTTTTTTTTAGTGATTCGTTACCCGACAAACTGAACGATTATAATGGAAAGAATAAAAGATATATTGGATAGTGGTAATGATTAGCGAGTACTATTTGATGCCAAAGATTCTATTCAAAGTTGGATTAGTAAACCCGTTAGCCTGACCAGTGCTAACTTGAAGTGGACTTGTATCCACTTTTTCCCTGTATTTTGTGAAACTTTCTTTCTGTTGGTTCAATAATATCAGTTGCATAATATCGTTTTTGAGCAATTGAGGCGGTTGTGAAGCTTGTGAATCAGTGTGACGTTCTGGTGTTTGTTGGGAATATACAGCAGATTTAGGCGTGACAGGAAGGAGATGATGATTGAAGTCTAATGGTTTTGATGCCAATTCATTACCATCCTTAAAAAATATAGTAGAGGAGGAAGACGAAAGGGAGGTTGATCTTGAGTGAGAGGATTTATCCAAGTTATTGAAATCAATTAAGTTTTTGTTTGAAAACAGAGAGGGTTCATGATGATTATTTGTTCTTATACCTTCAATTTCAGTTTCTAATTGTTTAACTTTATTGAATGCAGATAGTAAATTTGGTAATTCTTTTGTTAAAGAAGGTTGACACTGTGAAATTGTAGCATCTGTAGATACTGATAAACTTCTTGGTTTATTTGTAATGTTGTTATTACCATTATCATTATGGAGATTATGTTCCTCATAAATTGTAGATGTAGATAAGGCAGAAGAAGATTGTGATGACATTGGTAGTACAGACATCATACTGTCGGCAAATAGGGGCACTTCATGATCATGACTTGATTTAAGTTTATTATAATTATTTTGAAGGGTACTATTCTCAAGGGCATACAATCTATTTTCTGACAGTAACCAATTAAAATTTAGATAATTGAACATTGTTTCAACTTGATGAAAGTTCTCTAAATACCTGTTAAAGTTTTCAGGTATTCTTAAACGATTTTTAAAAGTAACGTTCTGAATCAATGTCCTAATAAAATGATGGAATTGGGTAACTGTTGATTGAAGGTTTGATTTAATCTTTTCCTTTAACAAAGATTCATCAGATTGAAGGTATTGATTATTATTGTTATTATTGAGATTATGTTCTGTAATATCTTGATATGTAATAAATGATAGTACTAAACTCAATTCATAGTCCATCATTATTGATTTTGAAGTTATTAATAGAGACTGAGTTTTCGCCTTTATTAAAGAAATTCTCTTAATCATATAGATATGCAATTTCATCACCAAAGTCATTGGATCTAATGTTAGATGAATAAGATTTGAATTCAGAAACTCCTTTACCGGCTTTAGATTTTTTGATATTGAATCAATTGCAAATATGATATTGTGAGATAGTTTAATACACTTTAATACTAAGTTCCTATCGAATTTTGGAATTTCTCCATTAGGGTGAGTTATATTCCCTAGCATTGTCATATTAACAAAAAGAATCATAGAATTAAACTCATCTGAATCATAAATGAACTGTTCCAATTCCAGTAATTCTTGAGAATCCCTAAGCAGCTGTTTTGAAAACTCTGAACATTCTTGCTCAATTGCTATAATATCATTACTAAAGGGGTTTATTAAAGATAATAGTGAGTGAATATCTAGACAACCCTTTTCATCTTGGTTTGCCTGAAATCGAGTTATGAGCTTATCTTCATACTCCATCTTTTTCTAATCCCTTATAATTACAAAACTTTGATATCTGTCTAAAATGTGTAAATCGAACGACGTAAGGAAGTTCTATATAATAAAAATAAAAGCAATAAAATATAGGTAAAAATAGGAAGATTATGAACAGTGTGTATATCAAAATCTCTCGAGAAAAGCTATTATATTTCTGTCCTTGTTATAACTGTAGCGATCTGTATGATCAAAAAATGAAACGTCTTATATATTTTTAATAGCAGGAATAGAAAAGACAATAAACAATTCAAACGGTAGAAGGATGTTATACTCGTTTATTCTATGTCAAAGAAGTGATATAAATCTAATGATCGTTATCAATAGATGCTTGAGATCTGAGCGGTTAATTCAATTTCATAGCCAAATTTTTTTTCAGCACGCTATTTCCCTTTTTGGACCAATCAAAACTTACAGTAAATGGAAAAATCACCCGGATTACGTGGATGACAGATAGAAGATGAGTGTACATATTAACTGTTGGAAGTGGTATTTTGATTGATAAGAACATCTATAGTTAAGATACAATGTACTGTGCTATCACTTTATAAGTTAATTTTGTTTTTGCATCAGAGATTTAAAATTTCTATAATATTTCCTCATTGGGAAATAGTTGGTGACAGTTTCTGCTTTAGTTAAGATTGTTCCTAAGCTTAACGAGTTAAGGTTAAAATCGTTAGATGTTGTCTCTCTGTAATTACAAAAACATATTCAAAGGGAACAGTAAGGACCATATACTTTTCTTCTTTCATACTTTTCGTCAAAGCTGTGAAACAGACTTGTTCCAGGACATGTATGTTCCAATGAGCTTTATTTTATGTTGACAACTTCACATGCCACACTAACAAAACGGTTTTATATAAAAAATTCAAAATAAATTTGATTAAAGGCAGAACATTATATAAGACTAACAAAAACTACTTATTCATTCTATTTAAACTAATAATAATGAAACTGAGCATATAAAGAATATGCCAATTTTATCCGGATGATGTAATACTTCCCATCATGGAGAAAGGTAAGGAGGAATTAGAAAAGCAGTTTTGCGAATTGAAAGAGTTGCGAGAGGAAACAAAAATACTTCATTTTGAGCGAGGTAGAAGAAGACTAAGGTTGAAGGTTCGACAAAGAATGAAAATAATTACTAAAATTCTTAATTATGCAGTGGCAAGCAAGTTGGACTGTTAGAATTTTGCTTAGTTATTATTTCCGGTCGCTGCAGTTTATATAATTGTAATAACAACTCCATGTACAATTCTATGGGATATTATTTCATACATATAGTTTATATGGCTAATAGCGTTTTATGGATTTGACTTTAAATAGTAATTATATTCTTATGTATCTCTTTAGTAATTAATCTCTTTACTTTTATTGGTTGAATTACTTTCTATTTGAATTAGTTAAGTTGTGCATCTTAACACAATAATGAAGGACGTTGTATATTTCGATCATAAACCACATTTAGCAAATATTTTACCATTTGGATTAGGACAATTTGTCTATTGCTATGTGTTGTGCAGTTAAAAATGTAACAAACAAAGAGAACATTTCCAACTTGATCATTTTATATATCTGCTATTTGTAGTTTTTTATGATCTTCCCTAAAATGTGAAATACGTAAAGATCACTTTGTTAGAAACCTACTAAAGATCTACTATATTTAGAAACGTTAGACGTTTGCTAACCATTCATGGAGGGTGATGATAAAAAACTGAGCATCCACCATATTGTGCATTGATTTACTATTGAATACCTGTGAAATCAGTGATGGTTTTAGTCATATTTTCGACGTTTCAACTGATAGTTCTCTTTAAATTATACAAACTATAATTATAAAGAAATATATATAATATTGTTTTCAAGTATCTTAAGTTTGAAAATTTTTATCTCATCAATTAACAAATATCTTCCTCTACAACGATGAAACATGGTATTAAAGTAATACTAAAAATGCGCTTTTTAGTATAGTAATGTGTACACATATTCCAACATTTACATCTTTTTATTTACCTCTCGAAGTGGTTTATCAGCGGTCAGTTATATGAAAGAAAAAATGAAATCAAAAGAACAGCGCTTATTATACACAAGGTAATCGAATGACTCTCTGGTAGTAACGTTTATTATATTAATTAATAATAATAATAAAATAAATAACATGAATATTATATAAAGATTAGTTTTATCTGAGTAATATTATAAACATGTAATATTATTTAATAATATTTTCAATAAATGAATATAGATAAATATTAAAAAGCATTGTTAATATGTATAATTTCAAATGAAACATAGTGTGTTGACCTTATGTGATTATACAAACATGTAATCGAAATTCGATCATCCTTTTTATGTTGGATATTTACAATTAGAAGAGAGTTAGTCTGAAATCCAAGTTTAACAAGAAACTAGTTGCCCTTTTATATTTTTAGAATTTGGAAGATAATTCCTTTTGGCCGATTCCAAACATGATTGTAATGTGGCATTGTAAGGAATGTCCCTTAGCTCTTATTAATTTATCAGGTCTTATTTTTAACTTCTACTACTCTACAAAGTGATAAGCATTTTTGTCAAAAGGACGAAAAACCATAAATTTTATCTCCAATATAAACTGCCCGGCTTCAACCTTTGAGGGAACATCACAACTAATTTGTAGAAGCCATCAACTAGTTGGAATACAGAACCTACGATTTGCAAATAAGCCAATAACTCATGAAATATATAATATTTTTGAACAGTTTTCTATATCAATATGTAGCTCCATGCTTGCTATTTCATATTAAGGTACATATTAGACCATAAATGTTTAAAAGCAACCGGGAGAGACCAATTTACTGCTTTGAGGAAAAGCACTTAGAGTTGACTACTCCAAATTACAAAAAGTATTGTGATAATAACTGGTAGTAAGACAGAATAAATAAGATAAATTAAGCAGACGAATGTTCAGAATATAATAGGAAGGATATAGTACACAATCTATTATATTATTGGCAGTGGAAGCGCGGATCGGATTAATATTTATTTGACAATAGATATTTTACAGACAGAAAACTGATTGATTTATTTTAGATACAAAATATAAATATAAAATATAGAAAAGATAGAAATAATAAAGATTAAGTAAAAGATAAAATAAAGTAAAAGAAGACATTTTTATATGTTTCGTAAATGTCAAAAATCCTTGAAAGAGATGAAAAACTTTTCACAAAGTCTTTATCAATATTTTGCGTGGTATCCATTTTGGGTAATATCGATATCTTGGCTAAGAAATATGAAAGATCATATTTCTAGTTGCTTGAAGGTGTACTGGTGATTATTACAAGTAACAGTCATCAATATATCTTAT
>JAJLXZ010000189.1:0-20948 GCA_030571575.1 Kazachstania viticola | reverse complement strand
CAATCAGATTCGAGTTTAGAAGTAAAATTTCTTCCGTTAGAGGCCTCAGGGCTCATAACCTGTTGAAGTAAGTTAAGGTAAGTTAATGAATTATTTGACATTTTATTTTAAGTTATATTATCTGTATTTAATAATATTTATTCGTTATTCCTTTTAAATGTAAAATTAGAATTTAATCTATAAATCAAATAATATTTTAGATTTTAATTCTTAGTTCAATTCAGAAATAACTTCTCTTTTATATATTTTATTTCTGAATATTTAATTCAGATTATTCTTAAATTATTATCTCGAGAAGTTCATTCTTCCCAGACCATATGGCAGAGGCTCAAATTATGCCCTAGGCTGCATAAACTCTCCTTGATGATTTTCCAATCATCTACATCCTATTAGGTATAATATATTACTTAGCAAAGGCGTGGTTGTTCTATATTATATCCCAATGAGGAACTGCAATGGATAATCCCTAACTTTAACTACTCAATATACACATATACTAACGTAGCTATTGTATCGGTTTTATCTCTTATCAACTCTTATCTTAGAATTCAGCTTATCACTTCTCCTTAGATATCATAGATCTCAACATATTTATAGATTATATTCTAATTTATATTTGAGGGAGGAACAACGAATAAATATTATTATATACACATAATATAACTTAAAATTAAAATGTCAAATAAATCACTAACTTACCTTAACCTAATTCAACATTATGATTTATATCTAGCTGACTTTTGCCTATACTTTTTTTGCTTTTACAGATACTTTTCATTTAAAAACTACTAAGAAATAAAATTAAAGATCCTTTTCCTCGCTCTAAGAAAAACAAAAATAATCTAAGAAAAAAAGACCTAAGAATTTACCGCACTAACACTTTTTTTGTTTGAAACCGCATTTTTCAAATTTTGAAAGCACATCGCGCTTGTTTGAAAAATTTGACAACAGAAATGAAAATTCCTTTCACTCCTGCTATTTTGTACATTGACAATTAAACTTGTATTAGGTTGATAGAACATCCTACATCTCATAGCAAGACGAAACATATAGCTGTCAGGTTCCATCGTATTAGACAAGAAGTTGAAGAGGGGAACATAGAGATAAAGTTCGTTGGTACCAAGAACCAATATGCTGATATCCTCACTAAATTGTTAGGAGGAAAAAGCTTTAGAGACGTTACAAAATGTATATTGACACCTGTATAAAACGATTAATCAAGTGGAGTATTTCTATTTCTTTTAATTTTATTATTTTTGAGTTTATTGATTATGTTTTAAAGATTGTAATTCCAAAGTGAGAAAATGTCATTTATTGTGTGACAAGAATGATATTTGGATCTACAGGTGTCTCTCTGGATAAACTTAAATGTTCATATGCTAGCTGTGCTAGTAAATGTGGGAAGAGAAATTGTTATTCCTTTTTATGTGTAGGAATATCTCTTCATGTTTTCATTTTATTGAAAATTGTAATAATGTGCTTCTGTGAATGAAATGAACTGTTTGTTAAGATATCGCTAGTGATTTAACTAAACAAGTTTATTACCAAGCACAAATGTTAAAATTGTTAATTACTATTATAATATTCTGATTAAGATATCGCTAATGATTTAATGAGAATATTTAATTATAGGAATTAAAGTGAATATATTTTTTTTTGAATTAGATTCGAGCAAATGAAATTGTTTTATTAGAGATCGCTAGTGATTCAATGAATGATTTCAAGGCTGCCTTATTTGATTTTGTGATCTAGTACTATTTGGTTATTAACCAAGTACTATGAATTGTGTTTACAACTATTTGTTGTTAGTGTCTTGTTTTACAAGGTAGTTTATAGAATTCATCTTACGGGGGGATGTTGAGATAAGCTAGGTGACCTCATAGTTGAGGTAAGCTATGTGGCATCAACGAAAGATCTCAGATGTGTGTGAGATGTGTGTGAGATGCTTTCTGAGAATTAAAGGAATAGGAAACGAGAGTTTGTAATATGTGAGAACCTCAAAATGAAATATTATCTGTGATAACATTCATATTAAGTGAAGTTGCACGCTGATGTTTCATATTCATAATATAATAAGAAACATTCTTAGGCACTGTCATGTTTTATATTAGAAACTGATTAGGAAAGTTTGTCAATGTTACAAGTGAGGTAATGTATTATCTAGGACACAATCTAGGATACAGCAAGCTGTTCTATGATATTTATTATTAAGAAAATTGTTTCAAGAGGTATTGTTTGAGAAATAATTAGAAATTAAACATTATATAAATGAGAAGTATTTCTGATTATTTCCAATTTGAATTTAGAATGTAAATTGTGACCAAAATATAAAATATTATAAAATGCTGCTATCTGTTCTGTGACACAAGTGTTCCAATTCATACACTTAAACAGTTCCGATACCTCGTTTGTTTCCTCTAGCATTCCTCGTCTTTGAACGTTCAGAATATATACCAGGCCGCTTTTCCGAATTCTTCCAATCATTTGTAGATAATCAATACAATTCACTTTGCAATCAACCAAACAGACTAAATCAATAGAATGACAGTCCAAACCATTGGATATTAACTTCGTACCAAAAATAATACGGTTTGGTGAAACAGGATTTTCAAACTGCTCAAAAATTGCTCTCTTCTCAATTTCTGGTGTATCTGCACTTACCATTGCTACCCCCGGAATACCCTTGACCGCCTCAAAATACTTTAACATTTTTACTTTACTGCTAAAGAAAAAGATAGCCTTACCTGCAGTACCCCTTCTTCTGGTATAGTTTCTAACAAATTTGATTACAGTTTCCATTGCTTGTGATAGTGTGCATGTTATAACTTCTTGTCGTATTGCCTTATTAGGAACCTCTTTCACCGCATTGAAATAACGCATCTGCCTTATTGAAATATTTTTATCTATTCCACGGTCCATGATAATTCTTTCCACCATCATAGTTGGCACAGTAGCAGATATGAATATCAGCTTCAAAAACTCGTCCCAGAAAAGATTTCTGATTTGTCTGAAGAATGTTCTAAAACTTTTTTCAACCCATAACACATGGACTTCATCAAAGACTAGATATCCTTTTTTTTTAGAACCATTAAATATACTATCCCAATTATTCAAAATTGACAAGAATTCATTTGATCCAAATATATCAAAACACCCCACTAAAACATCAGTTTGTTTCAATTTCTCCTTACAATCTCTGGATTTAATGATGTTGATATCTCGAACTTCTAGACCCCCTTGTCTTAATTTGTTAATTGTTGCTAGTTTAAGTGATTCGTATGGAACACCGACAAAATGAAGATACTTATTTGCTCTTGTTTTTTTAAGAACCATTATAGGAAGAGTAAAGCATAAAGACTTCCCAAAACCCGTGGCTGCTTGTAATGTTACTAACTTTCGTGAGGATGTTAGGACCATATCACTAAAGGAACTCTGTTCTACCGATTTGAATCTGAACGATGCATCTTTATAGTATTGCACACCAGCTTCCAGCAAGTCCATCGCATCTCCAATATCGGGCACTTCTTCCATTTTACTAGCTCTTCTCTTTTTAGAATTGCTAATACAATTGTATGAAGTAAATTCCTGAAATTTCTGGCATAACTCCTTCGAAGTGTAGTAATCAAGCTCACCCACTTTTATTGATATATCTGTTGCACCATCAACACCATATAACATCTGGTTGGTAATCCCACTGTGACCAAACCCTTTGGTCATTTGATTGAACTGCATTTCCTGCTTTGACAAATCAGGTAAAATAAAATGCTTCCATAAGGCTGCAAGACCTTGTCTGATGCTGCTAATCATATAGTTTTCACGTAGACCTACATCATTTGGACATGCCATCAATATTTGTACAAAACTATTTGATGACACTAATCGTAGGTTTTTAACATCTACAAATAAAAACATTTTCATAACTGCTGTTCCAATGTTCTCAGCAACCTCATCATCAAAGCTCTTAGTTTCCTCAAAGAACGGACGCAACTCTTCATCATCCTCAGTATATTCATGAGTAAGCGACTCTTCACAGTGGCTGCTCACAATTGATCTGTCAATTGATGTTACATCATTTCCCAATAAGCTTATGGTAAATGGCCTTAAAATAAATATGAACCAAAATAAATTAATTGAAACGTGAGTGTCCAGGAATAAATGTCTGTTATCAAATTTACGGCCTTTATTATACATTGACTTAATGAATAAAATTCTATCATTTACATCAATGAAAATATTTCTGTGCTCACCGGCAAATGACAGAATTGAGAGCTCAGGAAAACGTAGCGGCAAACCTGGAGAGAGCCAGACACTAGCCATAATTATCTTTGTCATTTTAGTAATAACGTTGAAAATTAGGCGTCTTACTTCAGGTGTTGAGTCTTCACTGGTATTCAACCACTCGATATTGTAGCCTTTAAACATGTGTTGGGGCACACTTTGAAAAATCGAATAATGTTCTTTGGAGAACTCATTCTCATTGTCAATAGGACAGAGTGGATTTCCTAGCGTATTATTGTACACCGTTGCAGGAGATCCAAACACAAGCCACTTCCCTAATTCTGCCACACAGTCCAAGAAGTTTTGATGCAGATCTCTCTTCATGATAGATAGAAGGTCAAAAGATAGTTTTTTGTTCTTCACAAAAACACACCTTTCAGCTCTATTTATGTTCACATACGTCGAGGCTTGCATTTCTTCTTGCCTAACCACCGAATGGTACAGCATACGGAAAGTCTTCCAAAATGACGCCATATCTTCTGACTTAATTGCAGCATCCAGTCCATTTGGGTCTTCGGTAAATGCAAATGATGGAAATAGTAGTAAACATTTCATCGCATCCAGCATTTGACGATAAGATCTTGCATCTTTCAAAGGACAGGTCTCACTAAATGACTGCCACTCAGTAAAATTGAATGCCCCCAAACGGTACCATCTCATGAAGAATTGACGGTATTTGTTCTCCATAATTGTCAGAGTTGATGCATTCCCAATGGTTTTCAAAATAATACTTGAACTCTGTAAATGCGACAGTTGCGATGTCTCTAAAAACTCATCGTCATCAAATATTGACAACCGTTCCTTGTTCAACAAACAATACAGAAACGGAGCTAATCTGGAACCGTATACTTTCAAAGTTGCAGGATCAAAATTCTTAATCAGCGACGAAACCCCAGTGTGGAAATCAGAACCCAGGTGATTGGCAGCTTTCTTTTTAGCCAGGTGGTAGCCTTGAGATAATAAACATTGGCCCAGTTTAATATAATCCAGCCTGGTCTCCACAGTATACTTGTGGAAGAATTGAAAATCCTTTTTACTTAAATCAAAACTCTCAGTTCCTACAACCCTTACAAAGACACTGGTGTTCTTACTCTTCTGGATTCCTTTGTCAAACTGTAACATATCAACAGAACCATCTAACGAATCTGGTCGGTTGCATAAATATATGTTGAGATATGTGATA
This sequence comes from Kazachstania viticola, assembly GCA_030571575.1. Taxonomy (NCBI): domain Eukaryota; kingdom Fungi; phylum Ascomycota; class Saccharomycetes; order Saccharomycetales; family Saccharomycetaceae; genus Kazachstania; species Kazachstania viticola. Next base: position 15,487 of record JAJLXZ010000189.1, on the reverse strand, counting down.
TCTGATCAATACAGCACAGACAATTGGTTATGATATCACATAGGTAAGATAATATTCTATGATAGAAGTAGTGTATACGATAAGTGTCTGATAATCCCTCATTGATGTCTACAATGTTATCTAAGGTATAACTCCGTAGACAAGGAAGGATTATCAATATTTGGAAATGGCTTGCCATGAACAATGGAGACAAACCCCTATGTTTTATGGCAAGACAGGGACAAATTGAATTGGGTGATTATGGCTAATGTGAGTTAAAATTATCAGGTAAACAAACATATATAGATGGACTGTAATTCTGATTATTTCTCATATTTCTGTTAATTATTTATTATATAATTTATTATTATTAAGAAGATCTTTTACATTAACAAAAAAGAGAAAGATCATCGAAATATCTTAATAATTTTCTTTATACTATAATTGAATTATTCATGTCTTCTATTACATCTCCTATTAATTCATTTGTTCCTGGCCCAGTTTTACTAAAATTATTACATCACCCATATATATCTGAATCTACAAATCTTTACTTATCGTGTAGTAGTGATATTAGTTGCGCTAAGAGAATTTCTCATTTCATTTTCGGAATCCTTCTATTCTGTAAAGTCTCCTTGTTGTCATAGTCGAGTAGCTTTTCAGTCTCGTCAATGTTACCAATTATTGATTCACCAGAGCCTAGCGTATACTCGTCTACAAATCCATCTTCTAATAGCATGTTATTCCTTTTAGGGTTGCTCTCTTTTAATTTCTTTTTGATACTTTTTAAGTATTTGTCACGTAACGTATTAAATTCCTTAGCTGCAATTTCTTTGTCATTTATATGATACCGCAGTATATTAGTATCAAGTATTTTACCTTTATCATCTTCCAAAATACGTTCAACCCAAAAACACTAAAGGTTTTTATAAATACTGGAATATCTCTATAGAGGAGATACTTTCTCTTTCCTCGTAGTACAATATTATTCCACATATTCTTTTATATATTGCTGCTTCTTGTGCAACAGCAACGTTACAAAGAATTATAGGAATATTCCAAAATACAGTTAACAATCCATACTCTCTAATTTCAACATTCTCAGGAAATACAAGGGGTTGCTTCAGTCTAGGGTCAACTGGCTTCTCCGAGTGATCTTTCATAAGAAAGGAGCCCTCTTTCTTAAAAGCTTCCACTATAATATTAATTAATTTATTCTCTGCTTTTTGTGACTTAATGTAAGATGAGCTGCCCGCTCCCAAGGTTATCTCACTCGATTGGGCGTTTCCACGTACAATAAGTATAGGAAATTTCACAGTTTCTCAAGGAATGGGTCTAACCAGACTTTTACTGACATAATCAGATGGAGAAGGTCCATCGAGATATTTATCCCAATATTTGTTTTGATTTTTAACTTCTTCATGAAGGTGATCTAGCAAAGGATCACTAGCCAAAACAATACTAACTTGACCACCATATTTTGAATCCATAAAAAAATTCCAGTCAGGAATATATTCATTTTTATCGTCATATTTCCCACCACCTATCCACTTGGAAGAACTAGAAAAGTAACTAGACATATTTGTAACTGGTTATGGTATACTCCTCTATTCAAACCTCCTAATCAGTACAGTGTTGAGTACAGTAAAATAGTTTTTTATTCTTCTATTATACCCTCATCATTTATTAAATTTCTTGATGACTTTGAAAATTAAAAGTTGATAATTATTTTTGATTCAGCAAAACTCCGAGAAGTGTCATCCCATTTTATCAAAGAAACAAAAGGTATAAAAGGACAAAGAAAAATGAAGGAAGATAACCAATTCATCGATTCCTTGCGTCCACTTCACTCTTTGTGTTGGTTTTCATTTGAATAAAAACAATATTATTGATTCAACAGACCGTCGGATGGAATCTATTATGAAATTAGATCTAAATAAATCATAGTCATATACACTAAAAAGAATATTGCTCTGTATTGATCTGATACATAAAATATCAGCTTTAAAAATCTCATTAGAAATGCTGGTAAAAAAGTACGTTTCTGGTTGATTGCAGCAGATACAGAAATCTTGAACCAATTCGAGGAACAAAGTGGGGAACGATCTGAAGGCCATATCGAAGAGAAAGTACCGGTAAGCCTTTTGAAGGTAGCTATGGGAACTGCCACTACGTCCACTGAACCATCTAAGAGGTTATTATGGAGAAATGAGAAGATTCTTACCTTAACTTACCAAATTCCAGAAATGGAAGAAAATGGGGATATAATTAAAATTGGGTCTAAAGGTTGCATTTTAGCAATTCTTCCCAACTTGGTAATAACTATCGGCGCACCATTCTATGAGAAGAACGTTGAAAGTCTGACAAATAGCCTAAGCCATTTTACCTTAAATTCATTAGTAGAACACGTACTGTCTTTGGAGAATAATACATTGGTCAAAAAACAAATGGAATATTTAGATAAATGTGTAGGGTCAGCACCTTACACAAGGGATCCCAAATTTAAAGAAAAACATCTTTCATATTATAGAATTTTAACAACCAATATAGAAGATAATATAACACTGCTGGGCAAATTCGGTAGCCTTTATAAAAAAATAAAGATTCCTAAAAAAGAACAAGCCCAGTGAGCCATATTACTTCAAAACTATAAGACCTTGCTTGATGAAGGAAATTATGGTACGAAAGAGCATTTACTGTCCCAATTTTGGCGTTCCACTTTTGTGGAGGTTTGTATACTAGTAATTACTACTGTAATACAAGCTTGTAGCTCCTGGATCCCAGACAAAAACAAGGGATGGAGGTTTGCTAAAGGTGTTTTATCAAATACATCTTCAGTTCTATCAGCTTATATGCTTTTCAACTAAAAGAACGATGAATTCAAAAGAATTAAGTGAATGATAGCCAATAAGATCCAATAAAAAGGTTATGATCTTGCAAGAAAATTGCAGTTTTCCTCCAAGTCAAATTAAATAACAGTAAAAAATAAAAGATCAATGTATTATTCCAGTTAGTATTATTCAGTACGACTGTCACCGTCTCTTGAAGTAATCAGAAGACTATGCTATAGTAGCTCACAATTATTTCCCCCTAGTGCTAAGTTAAGTATATGTAAATATACTTAAAATGAATATATTCCGTTTTTAAAATGTAATTGTTGAGATATCTCATGTCTCAACAATTATCATAGATGATATTGCAGACTGAGATATGAACAAATTTACATTCCATCTTTTTTTATTCCTTAGTCTTAAAAACACCCTACAACTACGTAAAAGCTTTTTCGATGCTTAGTTTACCTCTACTACTTTCAAAAAATAGTTTTTTCCGTGGTATTAAAATTTCATAAAAAAAATGCTGCATTAACATTTTTTCGCTAATGAAAAAGCAATCAATTTTACGTAATAGGCGATTTATTGTTAGCTTATGATAACCAAGGTGTGCACAATTTTTGACAGTTTCTGCATGTTGCAGCAGCTTTACACAATAACTTTGTATTAATTATAAGGAACCGTGTTTAGTAAGCAAAGGAAATGATATTTCTGGTTCCGCCTACCGTTATATTCACCTGCTGATGAAGCTGTTGTAAGTAAGATTATAGAGTTGAATACCTTAAGCATCTATATAAAAGCTCTGAACTTTCCTTTTATTCAATAATTTAACAACGCAATTCTTCTAAAAAGCTAGAAAAAGATTGAAATTTCAGATTCATATTTTCATATTACCTGATAAAATATTGTGAGAGCAAATGAATAAGCCCTCAATTCTTTTTGGTGTTCATATTTTTGAACGTCAAAATTATCAGAAGTCTAAAAATCATTAATGCAACAGAACCGCTTGGTCCATTAAATAGTACCCTTGATCCAAGATTTTCGTGGGGCCATTTAGCCCATGGTGTTCCTCTTCATAATCTTAATAGTCTTCCGACCGCAAACTTATCTTTATTTGATTCAAATTGTCCAGATTATTTTTTCATTGATTATGAAAGGCTGAAACAATTGTCAAGATCATCAGCTTGCCCCATAATGATGGACATGATTTGACTAAAATAGATATCAATATGTACCAAAATATAACTGTAGATGAAGTGGTCGATATGTCAATTATGGGACAAGATAGAAACAAAACAAATTTACTAGCTAAGAGAGAAGATTGTCATAATGGATACTAGTACAGTTTTACTAATACATTAAAACGTATTATGCAAACTGTAGACCTTCAACTTAAAACAAACTGGAAAGAATATATTTAGTCACTGGCAACACAAATGTTTGGGGGACGTACCTGGATGGGTAGCACTCCATCGATCTACAGCAAAAGTTACATTAATAGGTTCAACTTAGAATTACTGTGAAGGAGGTGAAATATGGTTCAATTACGTTCCCTTAGATTGTGAAAGGAATACGTATTGGGTGGGATGTGCACCTTGGACCTCTGAATCAAATTGTGATACCACTACTCGTGAAGAAGTTGTTGCAGCTGTATTGCCATTCGCATATAAGGAATCTTCTTTAAATGATGCCACTGCATTTTGTATTTCAATGACACATGGAGAACTTGGAATGTTGACATTAGAGTGAAATGTTGAAAAGAAAGCAATTTTTATGGTTAAGAAGGTCGGAATACTCCATGTGACAGTTTCATTTTTGTATCAAATACCAAAAAATAGTGGCAAGTAAGAAACCTAGTTACCTCATATCCTGTCAGTTCAGATTCCTCCATAATTACAACCAAGGTAGGTGTCAATAATTATTTCTTTGCTAAGTTTAAAGCTATGGCGTATATACCAATTATTCTACTATCCATAGATGTATGCCTATACACCTTGAATCATGCTTAGTAGTTCGCAGTTTTGAACAAAATCAATTTTAGATAGTTTCTGTTTGCAATTCAATCAGTGGATATTTATAAATGGTAAGAAAGATCCTTCTAGTAATTTAGATAGGGTCATATAAATAACGGATTCGAATTCTTACAAATGGAAAATCTTGACCTTATCAATTATAAGGTGAAATTATAGCTATCTTGCTTTATGGCATATAGTTCCACATTGTGTTCAATAGAAAAGCTCATTGTAAATATATATGGTAATGATTTTACTAATTAGTCGTTAATCTCATTCTACGCAGAAACAAATAAATTGGTATACAGCTATATATTTTACAAAATATTCCCGTAAATAGAGAAAATTACTCAAATATTGAACATATTCAATAGGTAATTAATGCCACAGCTGATATCTAATCTCCTGTATATCTTAAATCGCCATAAATGTATTTCAGTTAATTACTGTAAACTGATCTTACTACCGCCACTTGACTACATGTAGTATCAAACTAAAAAATCCGGATGATAATGATATTCTGAATGCAGAAACTTTAGATTCAATTCTAATTCTTTATTCAACATATGCTGAACATATCCTTATTTTTGTATTGTATGAAAGAAATTGAAGGCTAAATATTAAAACTATTAATATATACATATATTACAAGCTCTTCTTTTGAATTTAAAGTAGACTCAAACGCCTGTATCAAAGTTGTATCCGATCATATTTCACTGTTGATCAGTCTTCATAAAAATAACTATATACAAAAATTTTTGCAAAAAGAATGTCAAGGCAAAATTATGCTTATTCCAACTAAAACATTACAACAGCAGAAGTCATTAAAACCTTTTTTATTTATTAAGCAATTCATGGTCTTTAAATATTTGTTTTCAAGAATCTTAGTATGTGGTATACTTCGTATTAAAAAAAATATTTGACTAGTATCAATATGCTCCAATTTGAGTAATTTAGATAGTCAATAAACGCCAGACATAGTTGATGAAAGCAATATTTAAAACGTAGATTAAGCTCTGGATAAGGAGGTAATTCTGTATAACATCCTAACTTTATTTTGACCTCAACTAGGTGGAACAAAGTATAGTTGCAACAATATAATACGGTAAAATGGGCTGATTAAGTCTCAACTACTGCTATTGCATCACCAGAACCAATCATATCACCGTTAGAATGGAAAATATTCAAAACTTTACCGGCCACTGTTGCTGCAATAACCATTTCCGTCTTCATAGCCTCGATAATAATCAGTACCTGTCCCTTTTCGACAATTTCACCTACAGATACCATAGATTTCCAAAATCTGCCAGAAAATTCAGAATATATTAATGCAGAGTTTTCAGGATATGCTTGTTTCTCATGTTCAGAACTCTCTTTAACTAGAACTTCTTGGTTAGAATCTTTAATCAGTTTAATAAATTCATCTCTCTTGGCACCTTCTTGGTTTGTCCTAAATGCCTTTATTGATTCTTCGTTTCCTTTCAGCCACGCCTCATATAGATTATAATCAAAAACGGTATCCTGTACTTCAAGATTCAATTCACCATTGTCCCATTTCTCAGTTAAATTATCAATTTCAGATTCACTTACAGGAAAAAACTCAATTTGATCAAATGGTTTCAATAGCCAAGGATTATCAGAATTATTTTTGAAGCACAATTTATCCCAAATAGGAATAGTTCTCCCAATCAGTTGATATCCACCGGGACTTGGTGCGGCATATATGCACATATACATTCCTCCTAAACCCACAGCACCCCTCTCAGTGAACGATCTCGAAGGGTTATATTTGCTACCAAGGAATCTTTGTCTTGGGTCCAGTGGAACAGCGCAAGGAGACCCCAAATACACATCACCTAAGCCCAAAACCATAAATCTAGCAGAAAACATCATATCTTTAACAGCAGTACGCTTGATATTGTTTACATCAGCAATGAAGTCTACATTATTTGGTAGCCATGGAGCATTTGAACGAATTGTTTGTTGATATCTGGTCACACAGCTTAAAATCTTCGAGTCCTCAAACACCATTGGTAGTTTATAGATCTTTGATGAAACTTTCCAGTGTCCATCATTGATAATTTCATTTTCATATGCTAGCAATGTCTTTAGTACTTCTTCTTGGGAAATCAAATAGCTATCATATTCAATTAAAACAGACCTTACACCTTGCGACATTTCAACTATTCCTTTAGTCTTATATTTCTTGACCAAATTTATTAAATAAGAAACACGATAAGACAGATTAAAGTCCATCTTGTCGTCACCGTATTCGAGGAGGATGTAGCGATCGCCAGCTTGTCTAAATGTAGCAGAAGGGTTGAGGTTAGAAGTACCGCCACTGTGAGACAATATCGGGTTTTCATATTTGGGTAAAATCATATCCTTTGTAATGTCTAATGATAAAGTATCAGTTAGTAATTCAATGACATTATCTTGAGCTTCTTTTAGTTTTCTGGCAGATTTATAATTTATCGGAACAAAATGTATAGTATCATCAGGTTTTAGTTGACCAACTTTCCACATTTCAGCTTCCGGAATTACAGCTTGACAAACGAATCCTCCTAAAGATGGCCCATCACACGTAACAATAACAGCTTCATCGCCAGTAAAATTAACAGCACCAATAGAATACACATAATCATGAGTATTCGATGGGTGTAATCCACCTTCGCCACCATCTTCTCTAGCCCATGTAGGCTTAGGACCACTTAATCTAACACCATATCTGTTCGAATTATAATGAACCTTCCAGCTTTCAGAAAAGAAGTCATTTATGGATTCAGTCTTAAAGATATCTGGACAGCCATGAGGACCGCAATTGACACCAATTCTCCATTCTTTTCCCGAAGGAAACTTGGGCTGTAAAGTAGAAGGAATAGAAGTGGGAAGCATCAAAGATTTTGTCTCTTTCATAAACAAAACATCTCCAGTTTTTAGAGTCCTTCCATTATAGCCGCCAAACCCTCCTAATGTAAACGTTGATTTCGATCCCAAATATTCAGGAACATCAATTTCACCTCTTATGGATAAGTATGCTCTACACCCAGAGGCCAATCGACCTACAGATAATATATCGCCGCTCTTTACATGTATCGGGAAATATTGCTTGATAGGAACTTCATTCAGCAAACATTGTACAGAGCCACCGGTAATAGCAATAACGGTACTATAGTGGAATTGTACAGAAGGGCCTGTCAGAGTAATCTCGATAGCGGCAGAATTTTCAAAATTACCTACAATTCGATTAGCTAATCTAAATGAATAACTGTCCATCGGGCCAGAAGGTGGTACACCAGTCCTCCATTTACCAGTTCTACCAGGAAAATCTTGAATGGAAGTGTGAGCTCCTGGTGTAAGTATTTCAAAGCTTGTATGTTTATATTCAAATGTATTTAAGACATTAGTCGAAAATTTGATATTTTGAAACATATCTGACGAAATAATACTTTTCAAGTAGTCAATATTTGTCACACAACCGTATACTTTTGTTTTATCAACGGCTTCAAGCAACTTCTCTAGTGCTTCAACACGATTTTTTCCATGCACTATGATTTTCGCTAACATCGGGTCAAATTCAGCAGACACGTTAGTACCTTTGTCAACCCATGTATCTACCCTAGCAAAAGAAGGAAATGAAACCTCACTAAGTTGACCTGGAGAAGGTGTAAAACCTTTTACAGGATTTTCAGCATATAAACGGGCCTCCATAGAACAGCCTGTAATATCAAATTTTATGGATTTTAAATCAAAAGTTGTGTCGCTGCAAGCATTTAACATTAGCTCAACTAAGTCTAAACCGGTAACCATCTCCGTTATTGGATGTTCAACTTGTAATCTAGCATTAACTTCTAAAAAGTAAAATTTATCATCTTTCTCATCGTAAATAAATTCTACAGTACCTGCACCTCTATATGATAAGAGTGAGCATAAGTTTTCAGCAGCTCTTCTTAACTCATTTCTAGTGTGTTGAGGGAGGTTTGGAGCGGGCGTTTCTTCAATGACTTTTTGATTACGGCGTTGCAATGAGCAATCTCTTTCTCCAATGGATAATGCATTGCCTTTTCCATCACCCATAATCTGCACTTCGACGTGCCTAGCATCTTCAATATATTTCTCAATAAAGACACCAGAATCATCAAAATAAGAGCGACCCTGATGCTGAACAGATATAAATACTTGTTCAATTTCATTTTCATCATCGACTTTTCTTAAACCAATCCCACCTCCACCAGCAGTCGATTTCACCATAACTGGATAGCCAATCGAGTCCGCTATCTTTTTAGCTTCCTCAGAACTTTGAACAAGTGGAGATCCAGGCACTAGTGGAACATGAGCTTGCAGCGCTACTTCTCTAGCAGAATGTTTTAAACCTAATTTCCTTATTGTATCGCCTGTAGGACCGATAAACGTTATACCTTCCCTTTCACATCTGTCCGAAAAGCTGGCATTTTCGGATAGAAACCCGTATCCTGGTATGATTGCCCCAGCACCAGAAGATTTGGCAATCTCTATAATCTTTTCAATATTTAAATATGTCTCAGTAGCAGTAATCCCACCTAGAGGAAAGGCAGCATCCGCTTGGGTTACGTGCAATGAGTACTTGTCAGATTCAGAATAAATCGCGATTGCTTTGATACCTAATTTTTTTAGGGTTTGAATTATCCTAACAGCAATTTCTCCTCGATTCGCAATCAAGACAGAGTCAAACGGCTTCTTTTTATTTCTTTCCTTTTCTTTTAAGAACTTTAAATAGGACTTGAATCCTCCAAAAGATGTTATATCTTTAGACCCTTTCTCTTTATATCCAGATTCTTCACAAATAAATGATTTTACCCATTGATTGTCTACTAATTGTATTGATCCAATTCCCAAAGGTGGTGGTATCATTTTCATAAACTCACCAAACTTGGCTGAGGGAATACTATATAGTTCGACCTTTATCCGAGAACCCTCTTGATCACAAACCCTCCTAAGAGCAGGTTTAAGAATTGAGCCATTACTTGGAAGAGCATATAGACGGTACTTATCGTTAGTTTGCGTAGATGACAAGAATGTAGCGTTAACCTTATCCAATTGCCAATGTAAAGGTAGCCCTTTCAAGTGTGCACCAACAACTGCTACCGTTATGGCTTCTGAAGATGTCGTGTCAGGGCCCACAATATTATCGGAAGAGCTCCCAGATGTACTATCAGTGAAAATGCCATATGGTCTGACAGACTTACCATATAATGTCTCAAAATATTGGGAAGCTAAATGTAGTAGAGCGTAATCGGTAAACTTACGACCGATCAATGTAATACCATTAGGTAGACTATCATTTCTAAAACCACTTGGGATTGCTAAAGCTGCCATATCTGCCAAATTAACAAAGTTCGTCCAAGTGCCTTGAATAGAATTAATCAAAATAGGTTCTTTCTCTACTTCAGTCATGGTGGGGTTCAAAGGGCAACTAGGGACACATAAAACATCAATTGATTTTAATAACTGTTTAATCTCCTGTAATAACTTCTGTCTTTTATATTCAAATTTAAAAGTTGTAGCAGAATCAAAGGTCTCCCCAGTTCTGATAATAGTTTTTACTATTGGGTCTAATGAACTTGGCGTGGGTATATTATTTATAAAATCACCTACAGCAGCAAAACGTTCAGCTACCCAAGGGCCCTCATAAAGACATCTGGCTAAATCTAATAGTGGCTCAAAATCTAAAGGAATGATAGTTGCGCCCAAACTTTTAAAAGTATCAATAGCGTTAGAATAAAGCTTTGGATTCTCAGGTTCGTCAAACCAAGATATATCCTTAGGAATCCCGATGGTTACTTTGCTTGGAAATTTTTGTAGTGGATTTGGTGGGAATTGTCTTGAGTATTCGTCATTTGCAAAATCCGTTTCACATAAAATTTTGAAGCAGTATTCAGCATCAAAGAGATGTAGCGTAAAAATTGATACACAATCTAAAGATTTACATGCAGGAACCACACCATGGCAGGATATGACACCTTTAGTTGGTTTTAAACCAATTAGATTATTCAAAGCAGCTGGGACCCTTCCTGAGCCAGCAGTATCAGTGCCTAAAGCAATTGGGACTATACCATTGGCAACTACATTGGCAGAGCCTGATGATGACCCTCCAGAAACATATTCATTATTAAAAGCATTTGGTACTTTACCGTAAGGAGATCTTGTTCCTACCAGCCCCGTAGCAAATTGATCTAAATTGGTCTTCCCAATAATAATTGCTCCAGCATATCTTAAAAGCTCGACAACTTTAGAGTCTTTCTTAGGACTGTAAGCAAAAGATGGGCAGGCGGCAGTAGTGTTAAATCCGAGAGCGTCAATGTTATCTTTGACAGCAACCGGGACACCGTAGAGAGGTAAAACTTCCTTATCCCCTCTTGTTTGAAGAATTTGCCATTGTCTTTCAAAATCTTCTTGAGTAACAATTGAGATCCAAGCAGGGTTTTCGGGTGCAGTCTCTTGAGATTTAATCAAATGTAATAAAGTATTATAAGAATTAGCAGTATCGGTCTCCTTATGAAATTTGAGCCAATCTTGGATCGACCAGCCCAAGGTGGAGACGGACAAATTGTTTTTCATCACTTTTACTTTAATATGTATACTTGAATTTGTTTCTATAAAAGCTGCCTTTAAACTTCTGAGCTGTATGTTGCATTTAAGAAGAAATCACAGAACAAAACAAAGATATAGAAAATACAATGCATGTAAGCTATATACACTTTTCAAAGTGCTTTCATATATGCTTGTAATTCCATATGAGCTGCCATCACTAAAATTGCTGAAGAATAACCAGGAAGGCAAAAAAAATTATTATTCCATCAGAGATAACTGTCTAACAAACGATAAAGCCAATTAGCTACTAAGCATTCTCGTTTGGATGCATAAAAAAGCACCGGTAGTACTTTATGATAACGTGGTATGCAATTAGATTCATTATGTTCATTCTTATCTTGTTTACCTCTTATCACTTTAAGATAAGTTTGATTCATCAGAACAGATTTTTTGCCTCGGAATATTTCACCGATAAGCTTATATGTAGCGATATTAGAAAAATTTCATTAAAAACCTATAGAAACAACATAAAGAAGCAAATATGAACGCCAGCTATCTTAAAAGATAGTAAAAATTTAGCCCAATAAACTGCAATTTAGCTCTATCTATATTTTTGAAGTCTAATCGCTTTGAATTGGGGAGAATCGAGAAGAGGGTGATTTTGTTTTTTGCTTATGCTCAAGTGGTTCGTTGCCGACTTATAATAGGTAATACTGCACTCAAAGATGAAATGTTTCTGCTATTTAGCAAACTCCTTTTTAGCAGTCTACTAGGGATCAAATTTTATACAGATCTATAAAAAATTACATGTCAAGAATGCCGGCTTACAAGGAAGAAGATGTCAATGTTTTTATATCAGAGGTGACTAAAAAATATCATGCAGTAGATGTTGTTGGTGAACAATTAGGAGGTAAAGTTCTGAAACAGTCAGATGAATGGTTTGGTTCAGCTTCAAACTTAATCAAGCCTTCAGCGCCCATAAGAGATTCGACCAGATTTGTTCATTCTGGTGCTTGGTATGACGGCTGGGAAACTCGTAGACATAACGAAAATGAGTATGATTGGGTTATTGTTAAGTTTGGTGTTTCCAGTGCTAAACTAATAGGAGCAGAGGTTAATACTGCCTTTTTTAATGGAAATCACGCTCCTTTCATCTCTGTTGATGGTCTCTTCGACAGCTCTAGCGCAGATGATGATATAAGAGAGGATGACGCTAGATGGAAAGAGGTAATTCCTAAAATGAAATGCGGTCCTTCTCAAAGAAATTTCTTTCTTAGAGACAGTGGTCTAACAAATAATGATTACACACATGTAAAGCTAAAGATGTACCCAGATGGAGGTATTGCTAGATTAAGGGTCTATGGCGAAGTTTCATTGGCAAATTTTGATCAGTCTGAAAGTGAGAGTAACTTTGATTTAGTATCTGTAAACAATGGGGGTGTCATAATTGATTATTCTGATCAACATTTTGGTTCTGTCAATAATTTGCTATTACCAGGGAGAGGGCATGATATGTCTGATGGGTGGGAGACAAAAAGGTCAAGAACACCTAATCATAAAGATTGGGTGGTGATAAAGTTATGTAAACGATCAAAATTCATTGAAAAAATCGTTGTTGACACTGCTCATTACAGAGGAAATTTTCCTCAATATATTATGGTACATGGCTCTAGAGAATTTCTTGATGAGAGAACCGAGTGGATTGAGATTATTGGACAGGCGAAAGCAGCAGCTGATAAAGAGCATGAATTTACTGTACAAAAAGAAATGGAAATTGAATATATCAAACTAACAATCATACCAGATGGTGGAGTGAAGAGATTAAGGGTCTGGGGTAATTAATTACAGCAAGTTTAAATCCCTTAGTTAGAGATTTTTTGTGTAGCATAGACAAACGGCATGAAAATGTGATATATACTTTAATTATTTTATTCTTTAACTTGAGAAATAGAAGATTGGCCACTGATTATCATATTTCCTTATCTATATACGATAAGGCTATTGTTGGATAAGTAGAAAAAAGTTCTGTTTGCTAATTATAAAATGCGAACGGTAAGTAGTTTTAACTTTCTAGTTATACGCTTGTAATGCTCTCTAATATGCTAAAAGTATAAAAATTGGTTGCATAACATAAGATGTTCATTCAATGTGAAGAGCTTTCCTTTGAAGGTTTTGCTTCATATGGATCTATACTATCCCCAGATAATGAAATCTCTAAATTAGAGCAAGTAAGCAAAAATGCTAATCATGGGACAGCTATCAAAATACTTCATAAAAACCACATTAAGAATAATTTTCCAGAAGACTTCCATTGTAAAGTCCCAAATATAAATTTATTTCGATGTTTCCCTCAGCCACATCTAAGGAAGAAGATAGGTATTAAAACACCTTTTCTACATGAAGTACTAGTGTTGGAAAAGCATCCCTACTCAAGCCAGACATTCATTCCAATGGGTAATTGGTTTAGTTTATCCAGAGATTTCTCAGTAAGAATATCTGAATATAATTATATCACTGTGGTAGCATTACCAAAGCAAAGAGGAAAAGGAAATAGTCCAGATCTGTCCACGATAAAAGCCTTCTTATGTAAGAACAATCAAGCTGTTACTTATAACCCTGGAATTTGGCACGCACCAATGATTGCGTGTGGTACTTCAGAATATATTGATTTTACAGTGCTTATTTATGAGGCTCTCAATAAAGAAAAGCCATGTCTAGATTGTATTGAAGAACCATACTCACATGGCGATATCACAATTGGAATAAACTAAATAGTTTGTAGAATGATATTAGTTTCTTCGTGGTAAGTAAATTAATAACTATTACAAGATTAGAAAGACATATCAATGTTGATATTTCAGGTTACTACGAATCTATTAGGGCGGCTCGGCTCATCTTGTTTGTTTTGACAGAAAAATTTAGCACTTAGTTTTTATTGCAGATTTGGTACATAAAAAGCTTAAATAAGCATCCCATATATTGTTCACTCGATGCACATTGTTCGTAAAATTCTCATAATTTTAGATCTATATTATAGTCAAATTCAGCAGAATATCTTACGTATTCAGAAGGTAATAGTAGGATAAATAAGTAATATAGACTTTAATCCGATATAGAAAAAAAGGTAAATTGTTTCTATTGTAATAGAAAAAAGCTCTTCCAATAGGGTATCTTTGTATTCTTGATACCATATTTCGAACTAATGATAGTAATCAATTCATATCAATCTTATCAAACATTTTACTGTCGCATGAAACTTCCATATCATGGTTAATTTTTTTTCTTATCTGTAAAAAATATTTGATAGGAAAACCATCTAGAGGCTAAAGCTTTCCCGTTCAATAGAACATGCATGCCATATCGATAACGATGAATAATGACTCTGATCATAATTCTCATAATATCAATTGATGCACTACTGGTTTTTGAAGCAAAGCACAAACAAAATGTGAGTGAGATGATAACTAAGACATATTCGTTGTCGGTTGCTGAACTATATAAAAGTAGGAAATAAATTAAGATCCAAAACGAGCTGCAAACTAACTCTTTCTACTCATATTCAACATGAGAAGGTTAACCAAATTATCCCTGATAAAAAAATGCCAAACCCCACTTTAAAAAATGCTAGATTATACGCTGATGTTGATAGTCATCCGTTAGCTGGGCAAACCAGCACAACAGTTCGAGATATTCTATCAAAGGAGGCACTGGAATTTATTGTTATATTACATAGGACATTTAATGGAAAGCGTAAGGAGTTATTAAAACTAAGAAGTATATTACAAGTTAAACTTGATGATGGCACCTCTCAACTAGATTTTTTACCTGAGACCAAATTTATTAGGGATGATCCCACTTGGAGAGGTGCCATTCCAGCCCCTGGTTTAATCAATCGCTCATCTGAGATTACTGGTCCTCCTTTAAGAAATATGTTGGTCAACGCTCTGAACGCTGAAGTTAATACCTATATGACAGATTTTGAAGATTCTTCCTCTCCGACATGGTCAAACATGATTTGCGGTCAAATTAATCTTTACGATGCAATTAGAAACCAAATTGATTTCAAAACTACAAGGAAGGAGTATAAATTGAAAG
>JAJLXZ010000188.1:0-20964 GCA_030571575.1 Kazachstania viticola | reverse complement strand
GAAGAAGAAGGGGCATGAGAAGACATATCTATTGTAGTATGATTACAAATGTATTTAACTATTGGCTTGATGGACTTACCTATACAATAAATCCTTTTATATATATATTATTACAAAGGTTCTTATTATCTTGTATGTTCTACATGATGGTAACTCGATAATGTTGTGACAGTGTCTCGAAGACGCACAACATGAAAAAGTGAAAAACTTTTTCTCGCGTCACATATCTTAATGACACAAATTAATTTATGAAAGAATAATGTCATAAGTATTTCCTAATGAGGAAATAATTTCTTGGAATAGTAGAATTAGATAATAGCATTAATCAAATGCATATTTAAACTAACAATGGAATAACACTCCGTAGATGGTGTTATTTCTGACAAACTATGCCTTCAAATCATTACTTACCATACACAATATTATTCATAGAACCCTGTGGTATAAACTGTCGTAGCGTGGGTTGGTTATAGTTACAGATAATTCAGTAGTTACAAACAATATTAACAAGTTGTAATTCAATATATATATCTATATATTGCTAATCTTATTCTATCTATCTATCTCTTATGAATACTTCAAAAAACACAGCTTCTACAGTTTATCCTTTTTCAATCTAGTTCCGAGAATCTCATTCATATTCTCGCCTATGTGTCCGGGTTATACAAAACCTCTTATTTCACTAACTAAATGTCACTCTCTGTTATGACATAAACATATCTTAAAGCGCAAGTGGTTTAGTGGTAAAATCCAACGTTGCCATCGTTGGGCCCCCGGTTCGATTCCGGGCTTGCGCATTTTTGGAAGATATTTGTATTTTTTCATTTAGGGCATTAATGCGTTTAATATTTATGGTATAGGTGATATTTCTACAAATGTAATGAATAAATAAGAGAAGAATGTATGAATAACAATAGGGCTGCATTATGTGCCGATTGAAAATCAATTATATTGCAGCAGAACTTAAGTCGTTCAAAAAAACATCAATCTCCCAGATTATTGAGACTATCCTAATGTCTGATATACTAAGATAGCCAATGATACTGGTTGTTGTTACCCTTTTTTGAAAATTCATAAATAACAGAAAAGAATCAGTGGGAAATGTAAGAATCAAGAATTCTTTTTACATTTTTTTTCACATTTATTTAAAAAATAATCATTCTTCTCCAACCGGGTAACATTTACGCTAGTGCTCTTTAAGGGCTGGCATTTCACAGTACATTACTTTCAAATCCTTAATGGAATCTGGAGTGGTAAGATAAGCTCTATTATTTTGAATCTGTTCAAATTGTTTTCTTTATATCCAGTTTTCAATTGTGTTGTAATTCATAAACTCATAACCTGGGCTCAGCTGTGCATTTTATGTATGAAATTGATATTTAAAATGCATCTGGCATATAAGGTATTTCGGATTTATAGAGCAAATGATGCATTGCTAGAATTAACATCAAATAGGTATATTTATAGAAATTTTAGACCTTGTACTCCATTACCTGATCGTTGAGTTTTATTTGGGGATTTTCCAAGTATCACAAAAAGCTTTTCAACCCTTCTCTTTTATATAGTTTGCCTGAGTGTTTTGAAAAGATTACGGTAAGGAGCATGTAAACCGTTCGAAAGTTTATGGACATTGTTGTTTATATGCAACTCTTATTATCTTAATTGTAAAAATATTTAAAAAGATGAAATGATGAGCTTGTAATCGATGGAGGGTTAACGCCCATACATAATGCCTCAGATTTTTAAAGTAGATTTGTTTCCACAAAATAAACTCGTAATCATTCATTTATAAAGACTGGCCAGATGTATGCTAACATAAACTACCATAGGATTAACCATCTATGGTCCTATTTAATTTATATGTACAAGGAAAAGGATCGACTGGATTACTGAGAAGAGATGAGAAAGGTTGAATGCAAACAAGAACAATGTCAGCGTGTTTTTGACAAGCTAATAGGTATTCGGTATAGCTTTTTTGATCAGGTGTGTATTTATATGCACCACTGTGGTCATCATTATTGATTGGCTGAAAATGAATGACATGCTCAATTTTCTGCTAAATGATGAGCCGCGTTTGTTATAGATCGCTACGTATCTGGCTTCGTGTTCATCAGTAATTGCTAACATTATCATAATGTGCCATACCGTTGAGAATATCTTTAGCATATCATCAACACAACCCACACCCAGACAATGTTTAAGAACTGAAAAATGATAGCATCTATAAGATAATATTATATTATTGAAAGTTTGATAACAGAACCTGTTGTATTGATCATGTCTTTTCTGCTGGAGGGTACACTTGTCAAAGGAATCCAGATATATTAAGTTTGAGTTAAATTTACATAAGGAATTTGACAATTCACATAATACATTTGATTTATGGTAAACTTCGGAATATTCTGGATTCTTTAAGAGTACAAATGATCAGAATGCTTGCGTTCACCAATATGTCCGTTTGGAAAGCCCTCGATATATGTGATAAATTATCTTATGACAGTTAATATGTTTCTTTTTACTGGACTATCTTCATTCTTGTTCAAAAAGAAAGTCCATTTTACTGAGATTGATTTTGTTTCCTAGAACCTTTCCATTTCAATTTTCGCATCGAAACAAAGGTGGAAAATACTATAATATTCTGAGAATAGTAATACGATCCATTCTTTTTCCTTCCTTTTATATACTTAGGTTTTGAATATCTAATTTGTGAAGAGAAATCCTTATTGTGGTCAAAACGATATTTGTTTAAAATCTCATTTCTCGATAAGGATCAGTAAGATATCTACATGTAATGCCTTTTTGCGCTATCATTTTTCAATTACATGGTCTTCTTTCGGAGAGATTCCTATGTTCTCTTCTCAAGTCTAGTATACACATTCAGAATCAGTTCACAATTTTTGGAAACATTTTTTATTCTCATCTTATCTTCGTTATACTCAAAAGTGCAAGATAAGCCATATCTAGTAATTTAGCCAAATCTCTCAGCAAGTAGTACTCCTTCCTTTTTTATATATGATGTAAAAAAGTCTTGATTATATAGCATTAGCCGCTTAGTATAGCTGGAACTAACCAAAATACACTGTATTAACATATTAGACTTATTGGTTAATATACATATATATATGTATGTATATATGTATGTATGTATTTACAAATATGTAAGGGACTGCATTATGAATACTCATCATGCTTATAAAACAAAATACTTTATTTTAATGCACGCCTTTCGGGTTGGCAGGCATGCACAATTGAAAGGGAAAATTAAAAATCTAAGGTACCTTAACTGAATGACTAATCGATATGGAAAGCTTATTATAAATAAGAAAGTTAGACTGCCTTTATCAATTAATTTTGTTTACATTTATAATTGAACAAATATTTACCTGTACTAGTTTTTAATTGCAGAGTATCTAGATTAAGCAAATCCTCTTTTTGAAAGTATGACGAACGGTTCAAATAGAACACAAACACCAATTATATTTGCTCCAGAAACATACCAGTATGACAAATATACATTAAGAGAACAAGATCTAGATAAAAATCCCATCGTTCAATTTACTAAATGGTTCGAAGAGGCTAAACTTGATCCAAAAGAAAAATTACCAGAAGCTATAACGTTTTCATCAGCGGAATTACCCAGTGGGAAGGTATCATCCAGAGTTCTTTTATTCAAAGAGTTAGATAATCGTGGGTTTACCATCTATTCTAATTGGGGAACCTCTGGAAAAGCGCATGATATTGCTACAAATCCCAATGGTGCCATAAACTTCTTTTGGAGAGATCTGCAAAGACAGATAAGAATTGAAGGTTTCACAGAGTTTGTGAATCGTGAGACGTCAGAACGTTACTTCAAGACAAGACCGAGAGGATCAAAAATTGGGGCATGGTCGTCTGAACAATCTCACCATTTAAGAGATAGGCAAGAACTCGAGGATCTTAAAAAATTGAATGAAAAAAGATTTGAGAACGTGGAGGATATCCCTTGTCCAGATTATTGGGGAGGGCTTAGGGTTGTACCACTAGAGATTGAATTTTGGCAAGGTAGACCTAACCGACTTCATGATCGTTTTGTTTACAGAAGAAAGACAGAGACCGATCCATGGATTATATACAGATTAGCGCCTTGATATTCGTAAGCTTTAGCTCCAGGTAATGGAAGCTGAGAGCAAGTTCATAATAAAAATACACTGTTCTACATAAGCTAGTGACAATGGTAAATCCTAAATAAATTTTATATGCTTCACTAAGTCTACACATGTAAATTTTTTTGTACCTTGAATAGTTCCTATTGATATCGCAAAATAATTTTCTTTGTTTGAATTTTTTTGCCCATCGCCCCAAATGAAAAAATTTCAGTATCCTTTGAAATTTTTCTTATAGAAAATTTTCAAGTAATACTGTTTTTGACAAATTGTTACAGTTAGCAGCTAATAAGTTTGATATAAACGTAAACCGCACACCTTCGAAATGAGTAAAACCACTGTTGCAGATTCTGCGACCAAAAAAGAAAACCTTAACCAATTTGAGCAACATTATTTCAGCTCTTATGACCATTATGGTATCCATGAAGAGATGTTACAAGATACTGTTCGTACTTTGTCTTACAGAAATGCCATTATTCAAAACAAGGATCTATTCAAAGATAAGATTGTTTTAGACGTAGGCTGTGGTACTGGTATTTTATCTATGTTCGCTGCCAAACATGGTGCTAAACATGTCATTGGTGTTGATATGTCCAATATCATCGAAATGGCTAAAGAAATAGTTGAACTTAACGGTTTTTCTGATAAAATCACTTTGCTTCGTGGTAAATTAGAGGATGTCGTACTACCATATAAAAAAGTTGATATAATCATTTCCGAATGGATGGGTTATTTTTTACTGTATGAGTCTATGTTGGATACTGTTCTGTATGCTCGTGATCGTTACTTAGTCGAAGGTGGTCTTATATTCCCTGATAAATGTTCTATCCATATTGCTGGTTTAGAGGATTCTCAATATAAACAAGAAAAATTAAACTATTGGGAAGATGTGTATGGATTTGACTATTCTCCATTTATCCCTCTCGTTAAAAAAGAACCAATAGTCGATACAGTTGAAAGTAACTTAATCAATACGACTAGAAATAAGATGATTGAATTTGACTTAAATACCATTAAATTATCCGACTTATCCTTCAAAGTACCGTTTAAGATTGAAGCTAAGAGACAGGATTGGATCAACGGTGTCATCTGTTGGTTTGACATTGTTTTTCCAGCACCAAAGGGTAAGAAGCCAATAGAATTTTCTACAGGTGCCCACGCTCCATATACTCACTGGAAGCAGACCGTTTTTTATTTAGAGGATGATTTAGAATGTGAAGTTGGGGATGTATTGAAGGGTGAGTTAATATGTGCTCCAAATAGCCGTAATAATAGAGACTTAGATATCAAGATATCCTACGAATTTGAAGCTAAAGGTATTGATGCAAAGGAAAGATCTAGAAAGAATGAAGGCACTTATCTCATGCATTGATAAGTAGGAAATACTGAACAGTACCAATTTTCCTAGTTATTGTGACTTTCGGGTTTATTTAATATAGCTTATATGTGTTTATTCTGTATTATATTTGAGTCAAATGTATATTATAACAATAAGAAACTAAAAAATATTCAAAACCTTCATAGTATATTTCAACGACAGTTATAACTTGTAAGGTTCTAAAAAAGATGCTTCCAATCGGAGTTGAACCGATGATCTCCACATTACTAGTGTGGCGCCTTACCAACTTGGCCATAGAAGCTTGGAATTTTTATATTAATAAAATATAATACTCTTTGTTAAATGACATGGTTGTTTTTCTCTAGATTGGTTTTTCCTCGTTGCTAGTAGAGTCCTATAGGCTAAAAAGTACTTTTGAATGATAGAAAATAGCTGTCGCTACACAATACTATAAAGAAGTTGTTGAAAATATAGTGCTTTTCATTACTATATTTAGGTTCAATACACAAGAGCAATATTTTCGTTAGTAAGGAAACTACTAAAAAAAGAGGCCAAGAATTGATAAGTAGTTTTTATTTTGTTTATGAAAAGTTTAGAAAAATTGTAAAAAGTATTAAAGTATTATTTCTAGACATGAGTGATATTACAAAGAACAGTTTGATAAATGAGATGCAAATTCCCCAAGGAGTTCAACAGTGGTGGTCCTTCAAAGCTGTTGGAACAATACTATATTGTGACACTTACACTTACACTCACTAAATTGGCCAAGGGATTATACAAAAAATCAATACTGACGAAATTATACAATAGAAAGTTTGAGACGTCATAAAATATTAGGAGTGGAAGTGCAAGGAAAATTATAGTGTATTAGGACATCTAAATGGAAAAAGTATATAAAGCAAGAAGATATAATTGTGTAAAAATTATATATTTTTCATGTCTTGTTACTTCTGTCCTCAGAAAGACAAGCAGACAATTATAATATAGAATTATTATTACTAAAAAGAAAAGACAATGTTAGAATCTATTCACAGCGATAAACCTATTGTTCATGAACTTATATGTTTATATATCTTATATTTTATTCTTTAACATAATTGTGTCCTTTTTTTATTATATTTCCATTGCACTCTCTTTCTCAATTTTCCTATTTCACGTAATTATAAGAAATAATCTTGTGCACTAAGAAGAGTAACCTATCCAAAACAATTCTTGAAATTTAAAAGCAAGTGCTAATCTTCTGCAGCTATTAGATATTTGAGTTGTTTTCTTTAAATTGTAATTCCTGATGGATATACTAATATCGTTTCCAAAAGTTTCCTTGACTTATCATATTATACTACTCGAGCATTGTTCAACCAAGAATTAGCACTATTTTGAAGGGAGTTTTTAAGGTACGCAAAGTAAATGGAAAATCATAAATAATATATATTAAGGAAAAAATACCATTAACAAATCAAAGCAAAACTTTAATAAGCTTTCAGGTGGGTGAAAAGTCTTAGTACTAAATTAGAACTGCTCTTTCTGTTGACGCATCTTCTGCTTGTTTAACATTGTTTAACATATTCTTGTCATGCTTTTCCTCATCTAGCCATGGATTTATAAAATGCTCTAGATATAGTTCAAAAAAGTTAACCAAGTCATAATTTTGTGGACACTTTATTGAGTTATCATCACCATCAGTCATTATTAAAGAAGTCCAAAAACTTTCTAAATATAACTGACCTTAGTAGACTTCCAACAGCTTTATTTGGTAACGATCCTTTTATGAAGAAGTTATAAAGCCAATTTGTCACTTATATAGGATATAGTAGTAAATTTTATAGGTAACACATGCCCATTTATATTAAGTACAATCTAACACCTTGAAGATTCTTCAGATCATAGTTCACATTGAAACTCCCACTAATTTTACTGAGAAGATGAATATACAACAATAGCTTGTTATTAGATGATTATATAAAAAGTAAGGAATAAAATCTTGAAAAGAATAATACAACATTGGAATATTACGTGGAGTAAAGTCAATAACAAGTGGAATATTGTTTGGGCTGATGAAGTATTATAATCTATCATATTCATCCTCAAAGCTATAAAGATATCTTTATCTTTATTTATCTTCTTTCTATTTCAACATTACTTTTGCTAGCTTTAGATTGTATTCACGGTGAGAAGCATTTTTCAGAAATGTCGGTATATATGTTAGATAGAGAACTAGAAGAACTGTCCGCTTGGGTATATCACATTTAATGATAACTATCTAATGTTTATTTCACACATCTTGTTTTTATTGGTAAAATTTAAGGAGAGAGTTTTTAGTTTATTCCTCTTTCTATTCTCATATTCTGTCATTATTTTTTACATTACATAGCTATAAATATGATCTTCTCACTTTACTGCAGCTATATAGTTAATACCCATAAAATTGATTTCATTCCTCCCTACCTCTCCTCAGGAATTCGTTAATCTTTTTCATATCCTTTTCTCCATTAGTTTCCACCCCACCACTTACATCTACTCCCATGACAAAAGGGAGTGATAAAGCTTGTTTAACATTCTCGGGATTTAAACCACCAGCTAATAAATATGAGATTGGTCTTTCGTGTTCCTTTTTTTCATTTTCTTCTTTAGACCATTCCGCTATGGAATTCCAATCTAATAACTCCCCTGTTCCACCAGCTTCTGAATCAAATAAGGGTAGGCATGTTATATTGTTATTGTTATATTGCCAAATACGTATTACTTCGTCGGTATCTCTCGGGTATATTACCCTTTTTATAATAGGCATTTGAAGGAATTCTTGGTATTCTTGCCATTTTTCATCACCATGCAGTTGGACGACATCTAGTTGATATTCTTGCGCCAATTGAAGTACTTCTTCCTTTGGTTGGTTGCGAAATACACCAACCAATGCTCGAGTCTTGTATTCGCTACTTGCATGAAGTAAATGTGATATCTCCTTTGCAACTTCAGGTTTAACGGTTCTTTTTCTATTGGGAACACAAATAATTCCTATAAAGTCGGCACCAGATTTTAGAGCTTCTTCTGCAGCTTCAACAGTTTGTAAGCCACATATTTTTATAGCTTGTCTCTGAGAAGACAGCGAAGATGCAATAATTTGAAACTTCTCCATTATCTATTAAATTAGACGCTGAGTTTCAAGATCAAATCATGGTTTAGAGATGAGATATATGGGTATATAATGCAAAATATTTTTTTCGTTCTTTTTTTGATGATAATGCGGTGGAGATTTTTAATTTTTAATGCCTTCCGAATAAAGCTTAAAAAAGAGGTCGTGCGTGACAGTATATATATTAGCAATCTCATTAGCAATCGCATACATCATAAGAGGAGTCCAAAAAGAAATCAAATTATTCATATTACCATAACCGAATTTATTTATTAATATTGATGTTTTCCTTTTATCTAAAAGAGAGAAAATATATATATAGATGTTATATTAGATATATTTTGTATTATACAATTACTGTAGTACAGTAGAAAAATTTATGTTAATTTCATATTGACGTTACTTGAAAGAAAGAAACATATAATTTTAATGTTAAGAATTTCATTATGCTTGTTTTAAAAAGAAAATAGAGTTTTGTCATTAGGTTTATGATCTTTCACCTCTTAATCTTCTAGCTAATTTAATATCCTTCTTTTGGATAGTAACACGCTTAGCGTGAATAGCAGCTAAGTTAGTGTCTTCGAATAAGGAAACTAAATAAGCTTCAACGGATTCTTGTAAAGCACCGATAGCGGAAGATTGGAATCTTAAATCAGTCTTGAAATCTTGAGCGATTTCTCTAACTAATCTTTGGAAAGGTAATTTTCTGATTAATAATTCAGTAGATTTTTGGAATCTTCTAATTTCTCTTAAGGCAACGGTACCTGGCTTATATCTGTGAGGCTTCTTGACACCACCGGTAGATGGAGCAGATTTTCTAGCGGCCTTGGAGGCTAATTGTTTTCTTGGGGCTTTACCACCAGTGGATTTTCTTGCTGTTTGCTTAGTTCTGGCCATTGTCAGATATGTATGTGTGTTTGTTTTGTATATATGTTATATAATGTTAATTATGAAAACAATAATAAGTAGAAAAAGCAATATATCGACATAATCTCAAATTACGAAAAACAAGAATAAGTGTCCCCCTTATATAGTATTGGAAACAAGGAGAAAAAAGTAATTCAACAAGATACATAGAAAATGAATGACACGCCACTGAGAATAGCACGCGTTAGACGAAGTGAGGAGGAAGCATTACAAAAAATGCATAACTCCATAGTAAAAGGGCGAAAACAACTGTATTCTGCATTTTTTCAGGTTTCGGTGTGAAATTGATAGAACGATTTTATTATGTAGCGATGCGAATATTCGGGAACGGGCAAAAGTGACTTTTAATGAAAGCGGAAAACGTTCTGAATTTTTCGATTGGCAATAGTAAAAGCGTTCCCGCAATTTCGCCCCATAACGGGGGAGGCTAATGGACCATAGTAAAAGTAAGTAAATTGTATGAGCAGTGGCGTTCTTACCCCCAAATATTCTTCAACCTCAAATTTTCTTATAAATACATCTTTTTTTTTCTTATATTCCTCCTTTTTCATATTCCTTTTTCTAAGTCTTATTCAGGTCTTTATACATTTTATATATTTTCTAATAAACACAACAAACAAATAATAATATACATATAATCAATAATGTCCGGTAGAGGTAAAGGTGGTAAAGGTTTAGGAAAAGGTGGTGCCAAGCGTCACAGAAAGATTCTAAGAGATAACATTCAAGGTATTACAAAGCCAGCTATTAGAAGATTAGCCAGAAGAGGTGGTGTTAAGCGTATTTCCGGTTTAATTTACGAAGAAGTCAGAGCTGTCTTAAAGACTTTCTTAGAATCTGTTATCAGAGATGCTGTCACATACACTGAACACGCCAAGAGAAAGACTGTCACTTCATTAGATGTTGTCTATGCCTTAAAGAGACAAGGTAGAACCTTATACGGTTTCGGTGGTTAAATTCAACTTCAATGAATTTAAAAAAAATTGTATTATAAATAAAATTAAAGGTAAAAAAACATATTAATTAATGGGTATCATTTTTATGTAAAATTTTTCTACGGGTATATATAATGTTTCTATTCATTACAAAAAAAATCACAAAATTACGTTACGTTAATTCAAAATCTTCTTTATTCTCATATATTCAAATATTCACCTTTTTTTTTTTGTTTATTTGATTTCAAGTTTTGTAAGTATTAGGGTAATTTCAATCTCGGACTAAAAAATCAAATATTTATAAATTAAGAATAAACATTAACGTTAACGTAAACAATAGTATAGATAATTACAAACCCAGTTTATGTTGCAAGAAAAATTCTCTTCTTCATAACATGTCATATTTATTAAAAAATGGTTTATCTAATACAGGAACTCTTCCTTTTCTTACTTGTAATACTAAGAATTTAGTACCTTTCTTCTTGCTCAGAAACTGCTGTGCGAGATCTGTAAATATTATTTTAATGTTGAAATTAAAAAAAAGTCGCGAAGTAGGAAAATGAAAAAATTTTGATGTTATTAAAAATAAACTAAACAGGATTAGCATAACTATTTTATCTCACATTTTCCTCGACTACAATCGTAATTATTAACTATACAACCATTAGATATATACTAGTAAGGTGTGATTCTGAGTACCCTTGAAATATTTTCTTTTGTAGAAATATTACTTTCGTCAAGCCTGTTCTAATACATGTACAATAATCTAATTAATCCTTCACCTTTGGATGGGTTAAGAAGTCAGAGTGATTATTTCGGTAACTATGAGACAAAACATAATAACTCTCAAACAAAACGAAAGGGAAATGATGCATCAAAAACATCCCAATTTTACAGTGGACAAAGTAATAGCAGTATGATATCATTCGATTCAGTGGTTACAAATGGAAGATTACTAGATAAATTGGGGCTCAGTAAAGAAGATGAGTTACTACTACAAGAGGAGGAAGAGAAAATGAAACAAAATGCCCAACTGAGGGAGACTCATAAGTTTAGAAATAAAAATCAAAACAATCCACCATGTGTTCCCGCTTCACAATTTCCATCTCTAAGAGTACGCCAAGCACAAATGCTTTCAGATTTCAACCAAAATAGTACATCTACAAACGTCTTAAAAAGTATGCTAGACAAGAAAAATATAACTTTCAAAGACAAGACTTTAGCTGCTAGAGTTGAACAACATTATGCTTCAACATCGAGGTATTCATATATTGCTGAGGAAGATGGGGGACGATACTTTCATTCAGAGGGGGATATTTCTGCAAGTAATGATTTCCAAGGAGATTCTTTTAAGCATCATACCAATAATTATCGTCCTCAATTTAATACTACCCAATCTCCAGATTTTGAAAGGTATCGGTTAAATTCTTCTCAGGTCAAAATTTATTATGATAATATTCGTTCAAATAGTAATTACGTTCCCAATAATGTCGGCATCAATAATAAGGTAAACTTACAGAAGCAAGAGACTTACCCTAATAAAGACAGTAAACTTCTCATTAATAAATCAAGTGAGATAGCTAACGATTTTATAACGCGACAGGGAAGTTCAAATAGTTACAATAGCAATTCTACTGGATACTCAGATACTGTTCAATTATCAAAACCTTCCACACAACTTTCCACTGATACTGAAATAACTTCGTCAATGTCTACAGTAAATTTGAATAATAATACCTTCAATGAAATTAAGTCGGTGACTCCAAAAAGAATTAACTCTCAAAATTCTATAATCCAATCTAATATTGAACATATTTCCAGAGAACTTACTCCTCCTTACAAGTCCCACAAAAAGAAATCTTCTCTATCTTCATTCAAAAACCTATTCAAAACACCAAAGGCTTCCAAGCACAAAAATGATAAAGAAAATCAATTTAGAGACAATGGGAAGCGCCAATCCGATGACGTACAGCTTTTTTCAAGATCCGCTGATAGCTCACCATCACTTTCGAAATCTCATAATTATAACAAAAGCTTGAAAAAATATATTTTCCCTCCAAATCCTACTTTCCATTTTGACAGTAAGAAGCAACCTCCAATGAAAAAAAGTATAAATAACAACCATACAACAAATAATAGCATCATACCGGGCCATTACCGCTCATTGTCTGATTTCTACGATATTAGTCCGTCCAAAAAACAAATAAACACATTTGGACATAAAAATAGCAGATCAATTCAACCACATGAACCAAGACAAGAACTAACTGAGAGTGCTAATAGTATGCCGAGCAGAAAAAGTGATTCAAAAACTCAAAGCAAGGCAGGATCTGAGCCCTCACTAGTATTACATGAGCAACAACAAGCCGAAAAGGATAATAGACATTCGAATATGAAGAGTCCTGGCATATGGACGAATGAAGAGTCAACTAACAGTCAATCTCAGGATAAGAACTTAGTTTCATATATAGCTACATTGCGAAATGAAGGAAGACTCGAAGCCAGTACAGAGGAGTTACGGAAAGCTTGTCTAAAAGGGAATAAAACTGCATACTTACTGTTCGGATTAGCGCTACGTCATGGATATGGGATTGAAAAGAACCTAAAACTATCTATTTTCTATATTAGATCTGCTACAGCAATTCAGTCAGTCGAAAATGAAATATACAATGTAGACATCGATCCATTTGAGCTAGAAGCTCTAGGATCTATACCTAAAAGAATAGAGGAGCCACTGGTTCCTGCGCTTCATGAATGTGGAATAGCATATTTAAAAGACTATGGGGTTGAACAAGTGAGCGAAATCAAAGGTTTAAAATATCTTGAGAAGGCAGGCTCTTTGGGCCATGTTGATTCTATGTGCTTATGTGGTATCATTTGGTCTCAAAGAACTGAAGAGAAAAATAAGGATATCTGTAGAGCAGCTGCCTGGTTCAGGCTAGCTGATAGAAGAGGGGCCAATTTAATAGGCTCAGAATGGATATATAAAAAAAAATATTTGAAGAGAAAATAAGGCTCCCAAAGCAATAAACACATTAACACATATTCATAATTAAGTATAGATATCCTGTACATATATATATATATATTCACAATCTGGATGGTAATCCTCCAAAATTAATAGTTTTTATAACCGTGTAATCGTCAATCCCATATCGAGAACCTTCCCTACCATAACCAGATTCTTTGACACCACCAAAGGGGATAGCAGCATCAGAAAGTAATCCAGTATTACAAGACACCATCCCAGCTTCCAACGCTTCTGAAACAGTGAAGAGTGTGTCAACATTTTTTGAAAAGACGTAAGCTGCTAGTCCTAAGTCAGTAGCATTTGCATATTCTACTACCTCCTTAAGCGAAGAGAAAGGGAAAATGGGACAGAGAGGGCCAAAAGTTTCCTCTTGAGCAACTCTTGCATCCTGGGAAACATTTGATAAAACAACAGGAGCATAAAAGGTTGGACCCAAGTCAGGTAAGGGCCCTCCAGGAACGATTATTTTAGCACCTTTTGAAATTGCATCGTTTTTATGTTCTTCAACCTTCTCAATAACTCTCTCATTGACTAAGCAACCATATGTAACATCTTCATTGAAACCATAGCCAATTTTAAATTTGTTCACCTTTTCTTTCACTTGTTCTGCGAATTTCTCGATAATCGTATCTTGTACATATATTCTATTTGCACAGACACATGTTTGTCCAAGACTTCTAAACTTACAAGCAATTACTTGCTCTACTGCCACACCTAAATCACAATCATCAAAAATAATTAGAGGGGCATTACCTCCTAATTCTAAACTTAGCTTCTTCAAAGTTGAAGCTGACTGTTTCATCAACAATTTACCGACACTAGTTGATCCGGTAAATGTTACTTTTTTAACCTTTTTCGCCTCACATAGTCTTAAACCTACACCAGGCGTATTCTTATGAGACAACACGATATTAAATACACCTTTGGGAAATCCAGCTACAGTAGATAAATAGCACATAGCCAATGCGCTTAAAGGAGTAGAAGAATCTGGCTTAATAACTGTAGTACAACCTGCAGCAACGGCGGCGGCAATTTTTCTTGCTATCATTGCGCTTGGAAAATTCCAAGGAGATATGATAGCACATACTCCTACAGGCTGTCTTATTGCAATGGCTCTATTGTTTGGGTTGCTAGGTTGAATTGTTGTTCCATATATCCTAGGTGCTTCCTCTGAATACCATTTAAAATAGGAAGCGGCGTAGTCAATTTCTCCTTTTGCATCAGTCAAGGACTTACCATTCTCCCAAGTGATGATCTTAGCTAGATCTTCTTTATTTTCAACCATCAATTCATACATTTTCCTCAGCCAAATACCTCTCTTTTGTGGCATCGTATTTTTGAAGCTGGCAAATGCTAAAGAAGCCGCATCTATAGCTCTATCTACATCAGCATCCTTGAATTCAGGGAGTTTCGCAATGACTTGGTTAGAAGCAGGATTAGAAACTTCAAAAAACTCTTCAAATTCGGAGTTTGGGATCCAAGAACCGTCTATGAACGCATTTTTTCTTATCAAATGGTCATTTTTAAAAGCAGGACTAAGGTATTTAATTGCCATATTTGTAATATAATCGTGAAATAATGAATCTGAATCTTTATCGCTATAGTGCGAGCTATTTTGATACAACTTATTATTACAAAGTAGTTTCTACTTTATCCCTAACTGTGGGCTGTCATATTATCCATCGCATCTCCGAGGAAAAACTCATGTATCGAATAAGTCGGAGATAATCAACCAACCAGAGATCAACAAAAGTCATCATAAGCTGTTAGTACAGCAAAATTTGATTACTGGTATAAATTAATGTAACTAATATACAATAAAAAGAATTTTACATTTCTATGGCAAATGAAAAAAACTATTAAAGGCTATTTAATTTCAGTATTGTCCATTAAGGTATAATGAAGAAAGTTATGTACCTGCGTAATATTTTGCTCTGGCAGGCCTAGATGGAGAGCTTAAAGGGCTGTTTACTTCTTGGGTTTGTGAAAGGGATTTGGAAGACTCAATTTGAGTTAAGTTAGGTGGAGGTTGGGCAGGTCTGGAAAAATCTAAGGTAGATAAAGATGAGGATGTTCTACGTGTATCCATTTCAGTACTAGATTTTACTGGAGTTACATCATTTGACGGTACAGTTGGAGGAGGTGGGGCTAATGAGGAGCCTGGCCTTGCTGAATTATCGTCATCCTGTTGAGGGACTACTGGTGTGGAATATATATTATCAGGATTTTTATTTAGATGAAATTCACCTCTCTCATCATAGTAACCTAGATCCTGAGCATTAGCATGTTCAGTATATGTAGGTACGTAGTCTTGATTAGTGGCTGTAGCCCCATTATAGTGTTGTTGCGACTGTCGATACGAAGGAGGAGTCATCCACGCTGTGCCCCGAATCGGGGCTTGACCTACTTTCATTCTTCTTCTATTTACCACTATAGTATGTAAAACTAGTAATATAATAAATACTCCAAATATGATGAAAAGTAGCCATCTTCCCCATTCCCAAGAAGAAGAGGAACTATCTCCATCGTCATAATAATAATATGGTACTCTCTTATCAAGTTTAGAGGCATACGATAAATCAATATTGGATAAATACATATTTCAATAATAGCTTTATGTCTGTTGGTATCTAAAGATTGTAGTCAGCCTATTCTTATGTTGTTGCTCATATGGTAAATTTAGAAGGAGTAGCCTTATAGTATGCTCATCTCAAAAAAAAAATCCGTACGCGGCTTAGCGGCCTTCTCTTCAAATCTCACTAGGTTTTGAACAAAGCCTTTAATATAAAAGCAAACGGAAGTGCTTCCACGATTTCATATTTCGTAATTGAGTTGTACAATTCTTTGAATCATGGATAATACTAATATACAAAAGATTTTGTTTAAGTTTTCCAAATAGCAGTTGATCATATTATTTGGGCAAGGGAGGGAGTAAGATGTCTTGGATTCATGACTCTTACCTTAGGTGCTTCTGATTGCCAAAAATAGAGACATATATCATTGGAGCACACAATACTCTGCCCAACTATTCAACAGGAGTGCTCCATTTATTTTTTATTCTTGCAGAATATCTGAACCAGTAGACTGATATTGCGTAAAATTTTTGTTGAGCGTATTTATTAAACACATACGTAAATAGATTTATCTAATTCTAGTAAAGTACACCACTGAAATATCATATGAAAGTGTGCTTTCTTCGTACTTATAATGTAGCATACTGTTTTTACCTAACTTGCGCTAGTTCCATCTTCGAGGATACTCTACAAGTTTTTCTGAAATTTCACAGGATTCAAAAATACTACTACTTTCAAAATGTGACTTTATTATACTCACATATACAACTATGAATTGATTCTATCCCATGGCGATATTCAGTAGAGACAATTGTTATAGATACACACCAGATTTAGTGTATATCACAAATGTCTTTTTATTGGTGCGTTCCTGCCAATATGTATTAATATTCTTCTCTCCTAATGTACAATTTGATACTTCAACTGAATTACTTGTTAAGAAGTATTCAAATCAGTACTTAGAATATTTCCCTAAGAATCTATACAATAAACTTCTCTCATGGGATGCCGTTTTCTTTATCAAAGGAATTGTTGAGCAGAAATATCGATTACCAGAATTTGAACATGAATACGCTTTCTCTCCAATATGGATTCATTTAGTAAAATATACTACGAAATTACTGAGAATTAATAGTGTTCTATATAACAGTCTCCAAATTGGTATTCTATTAGAGAACTTCTTACATCTTTCATCTGCATACATTCTGTTCTTTCTAACTATCGAGACTTTCCAATCTAAAGGAACAACTTCAGAATATGCTCGACAACTTGCATTGAAGACAGCTATTTTATTTGTTTTCAGTAGTGCAGCTGGATTTCTTACAGGAATATATTCTGAGCCTCTATCATTTTTCTTTGCATTTATTGGGATGTGGTGTCGTGAGAAGATCACAATCAAAGGAGATAAATTAAATATTAATTACAAATGGAGACATCTACCTTTTTATTGTGGTATTATCGTCACTTCATTTACATTAGCAACATTAAATCGTTCCAATTGTGTCTTATTAGGAATTTTTTTTCTCTTTGATTTATTTGAGTTGCTCAAGCAATGGCAAGTAGTAAAAGCAGCCCTCTTTCCTCTCTTTTCTGGAGGTCTTATGGCTATTATACTATATTTACAACAGTACTACTTACCATACAAAATATTTTGTATTGATAGAGGAGAATGGTGTAAGTCTGTCGTTATAGAACAGTTGGGACTCACAAAGGTATCATTTTATTCATTTATTCAATCGTATTATTGGAATGTTGGTTTTATCAAGTATTGGACTGTAAATAATATTCCAAATTTTATATTTGGTTTACCAAACTTAATTGTTCTAGTTTGCTCGATTAATTATTTTACAACTCTAAATCCTGTAAATCGCTTACGTCCAATAATATATATTACATCAGGATTGATAGTCATATTAGTATTCTTTGCACATTTTCAAATTATAAACAGAGTATCGTCATTTATCCCATTACATCTATGGTATATAAGTGACAGGTTAATCAAGGGCTCGATGCCAGGGAAAGAAGTTGATAAAATTGTTAAATACTATATTTATTGGTTAATAATATGGATTCCTCTACAGACAGTTTTATTTGCCAGTTTTCTACCACCAGCATAAAAATGTATTCTATATTGAAGTAAATAAACCATGATACTTTACATATTTATATATAGTAGTATATTATTGATATTTTTTTCAACTTTTTACTTGCTTTTTTATTTAGTATGCATGCACTTAGAATAAATAATAGCTTTACCACTTCATAATACATATACTAGAGATTGCTTCTTTTTTTCTGTTTTGCTTATTTTTTGTTTAATGCTTGTGCTTTTTCGAATTCTTCTTTGAATTTATCAGCGTTTTCTTTGTTACCAAATCTGATAGCAAAGGTGAAAGCTTCAGCTTCACCTTCAGCAACATCAGCGGTACAAGAATAAACCCAAGATCTATCAGAACCAACATTTGGCTTTAGGACATATTCAGGAGCGATAATATGGTTAGCACAAACCTTTAAAGTCTTGTCTCTTCTCATTAATAGTCTAACTTTTTCGGTCTTTTTGTTCTTCAAAAATTTACAATCACCAGTACCTCTTTCTTTCCATTCTTTAGCATCACCATCAAATCTAAATAATTTAGCTCTAACTTTAAATAAGACTTCTTCATCTTCTTCCATAGTCTTAATATCAACTTTTTCAAGATGAACAATTGGTTCGAAGTGAACATCTGGAGATTCTGGGGCTTCATCGCCAGCCTTTTTCTCTTCTTTATCTTCCTTTTCCTCGGCAGTTTCTTCAGAGTCCTTCTTAGAGGCATCCTTTGTTTCAGCCTTCTTACCACCAAACATAGAAAAGACAGCGGAAGATGGAGGCTTTGGAGCAGATTCGTCCTTTACACTAGTGTTAGCTTTAACTTCTTCAGACATGATTATGGAGTGAATTTTATTTTACTTCGAGAGTTTGCTTTATCTTCTACTTCTGAACAGGAAATACCAATTAAAGGAGCACAGGCCAAAAAAATACCAAGCAGATATAAGTAATAATGCACCTAAGAAGACAGATCGAATACAAACAAGACTTCAAGACTGAATAAGAAATCTGATCAGCAAAGAGACCAACGTATTTATCTCCCACTCTTTGATGGCTTCTGTGGAAAGAAAAAGAAACAGCGACAGAACTGAAATTTTTTCCAGATTTCCGTGCCTGGAAAAGCGGCGCCTAACTACGTCTGAAGCGACATAGGGTAACAGCTCCATTTCTTTTCTCCCCTTCTTTCGCTCCTTAGATGGGCGGCGGCAATCAGTGAGGATCCAATAGGAGCAATATATATATAGGACAAGTAATCCAAAACTCGGAGTGTTTCCCCTCTGGAAGGGGACCACTTAGTGTCTAATAGATGGAAACCTGTGTCTGATAGAGTACAGAGTTGATTGCAAATTAGAGAATACATTAGTTTCCCTTTTTTCAAGCCGCCGGTTGAATATATATTAGACAGTAGTAATATTTGCGAAAGAAGTTCAGATACAATTTTATTATCTAATTTTAGATTATTAGTTAAGCATTTCATATTGCAACGTTTTTTTATCTTAGATTACCTGTTTGTTACGATAATTTGAAAAAAAAAAAAAGAAGAACTGTTAAAAATGGAGGACCCTATAAGTCAAGTCGCAAGTAGTAGGCCATCTCAAAAAGTTACACGTCATAGGAGAATGTCTTCCTTAAGTGAATTCAATGACCCTTTCTCTAGTGCAGAAATATATTATGGTCCTTCTACCGATCCAAGAAAACAATCAAAGCCAAATAAACTGAATAGAACAAGAACTATGAGTGTCTTCGGTAAAGTTTCGGACTTTAAAAATACGGAATTGAAAGAGTACCATTTGAAGAGACGTGGTTCAGAGGATGATAGTTTCTTAAGTAGTCAAGGTAATAGAAAGTTCTTTATTGATAACGTCGATAAGACTCTTGAAGAACTTTTAGCTAGTGAAGATACTGACAGAAACTATCAAATTACAATTGAAGATACTGGTCCTAAAGTCTTAAAAGTCGGTACTGCAAATTCTAATGGTTATAAGCACGTAAATATTAGAGGTACCTATATGTTATCAAATTTGTTACAAGAACTTACCATTGCAAAGAGTTTTGGAAGACATCAAGTGTTTTTAGATGAAGCTCGTCTAAATGAAAATCCAGTTAACAGATTATCAAGATTGATTACCAATCAATTTTGGAACAATTTAACAAGAAAAGTTGATTTAAACAATATAGGTGAAATTGCTAGTGACACTAAAATTGATACCCCAGAAGCTAAGAATCCAAGAATTTATGTCCCATATAATTGTCCCGAACAGTACGAATACTACATTCAAGCTTCACAAATGAACCCTTCTTTAAAATTAGAAGTAGAATACTTACCTAAAGATATTACTCCAGAATACGTGAAATCATTGAATAGAACACCTGGTTTACTTGCTTTAGCCATGGAAGAACATTTTAATCCATCCACTGGTGAAAAATCCCTTATTAGTTACCCATATGCAGTACCTGGTGGTAGATTTAATGAATTATATGGTTGGGATTCATATATGATGACTTTGGGCCTATTGGATAGTAATAAAGTCGATGTAGCAAGAGGTATGGTTGAGCATTTTATATTCGAAATAGAACATTATGGTAAGATCTTGAACGCTAACAGGAGTTATTATCTTTGTAGATCTCAACCTCCTTTCTTAACTGATATGGCTCTTCAAGTATTCCACAGAATTGGAGGGAAGCACAATCCAAATGCTATTGACTTCTTAAAGAGATCATTTATAGCTGCAATTAAAGAATATAAAACTGTCTGGATGGCATCTCCAAGATATGATCCAGAATCCGGCCTTTCCTGTTAT
>JAJLXZ010000187.1:3625-22093 GCA_030571575.1 Kazachstania viticola | reverse complement strand
AGTTTCTTCGACTATATCTTCATAATCATCATTATACTCATCTTTTAACGAACTTTGAATACTCTCTGCCAGTTTAACTGTTACATCACTTCCAGGTATTAGTTGACTCGTTTCGTCCATATTATTTATAGTATCATCTGGTGCTCTAGATAAAGAGCTTCTATTGCTTCTATGAGATGCTAATCCACTTTCATCAATATTCTTACTTGTTCCATCTAATGATGGCTCACTAATAGCTGAAAAAAAGGAATCAGACCTTACATGCCCATCCCCCGTGTCTAATCCTGAATGAGGTCTTTTAATATCAGATAAGTTTGATTGCTCCCTTTGCAATATTACCACATCTTGTGAATCTGAATCGTTTAGAAATATTCTAGATGTAGGTCTATTTTTATTTCTGGGAGGAGGAAGAACAGGTATTACTTCTTCTTCTTCAATTGTTGCTTCTTTAGTATTTTCAATATGTATATGTGATGAAGATTGTTCCAGTGGTGAAACAACACTATGAGTCAAAGAAATATCATCACTAGAAATTTCTTTATGACTATTCCCTAATACTGATGTTTCTCCATCTATACTCTTACTATTACTGCCATCAATCAGATTTATTTTTGATGATGAAAGTATCATATTTGTCTCCAATGAATTAAACCTACTGACCGGTTTTGCATGTTTTATCTGATTTATTACAATCTCATCGTTTATGGTGTACTGTGAAGGTTTATTTGATTGATAGATATTGGTATCCTCCAAGTTTTCTTGGGAGATGATCTGTTTTAATGGGGTCTTTAAGGGAATACTATTCTTGTTCATTGAATACTCTACGCCCTTATTAGTATTGATCTCATTCTTAACAACGTATGTGATATGTGTACCTTCTTGAATAACTCCAGAGTACGCTGAAAATACACTGGATCTCTTATCTGCCATAGTAGGGCTTTTTGGAGGTCGAAGGGGACTAAAACTATCAGTCAATGACTCTGACTTTGTCAAGTCACTACTGCTTATGAGTGGTAGAGAAGAGTCATGTTTCTCGTTATTCAAGGGCTCCTGGGTAAAGGTGTCTCCTAGATTGGTAATATCCCTTTGGATAGAGTCTAGAGACACAAGCATCTGGGATAATCTCTTGGATGTTCCGGGACTTCGAGAACCGGAGTGCTCAGATTCATCAGACATATGTTTATAGAGAAAAGTAAGTAATAACCTGAAGTAAGCTGTTATTCGATCTTCCAATCGTGGCTTCTTCGAGAATTTAATGTATAAATTGTTAAGTTTCACTTCAAAATAGACACTTTTTTTTCATAATAACAAAATTTCCTAAATTGGGAAAAGTTAAAGATTCAGAGTATCAATTGAATTTAAAGTACTATAACCAATTGAAAAGATCAATTGGGTCCACAGAATTGAGAACATGCTACTGTCTAGTGCAATATATTGTAATATTGTTCAAATATATGAAGATGAAAAAAAATAGGAATTTTGCAGAAAATCTCATCGCAAAACAATCATAATACTGTAAACTCTTTTCATTAAAAATATAAAGAAGCAAAATATCTATTCAATAACTTATAATCTAAACCTTTCCTTCATTTAGGTTATATATATATATATATATATTTTCTAATTCAGTATTAAGTTTTAATAAATTTCTGGAAATTTCTTTGTTAGTTGTTGTAATGCCACTATACCTGATATACTTATTTCCTCATTCTCCTCTAGCAAACATTCTACCGCATCTAATACCATGAATTCCACATCACCTGTATCGCTTGCCCTGCAAACGAACTCAAACCACTTGTCGACTTCAAATTGTTTATTCATCGAAAATTTTATGTTGCTCAACGTAATCATCTCATTATTCGTTGTGGGAGAGGCTAAAACCAATGTATTATCACTCGGTTGAGCTTTTATCTGTGCAATGATTCTGAATACCGGAGATGTATTACTTGCAAGTTCAGTAGGATCTAATCTTGGAGTTTCACTGGCCATTGTATCTTTTTTTTTCAGCTATATAAATGTATTCTGCTCACACAGCTTTTCAAAATAAAGAATTGTAGTTCTGAAGCTTTATTCTATTCCCCTTCGATATTCGTTTGAATCATCTGCAAGTCTAACGTGAATTAAATTACGCGTAATTTATAACACTTTCGTGAAATATCGTCTCCTACGTAATTTATCAATATATACATTCCGCTTTGACTTGAATGGTATTGTACTCCATCGGATTGTTAACTAAAGAAAGAGTTATTTTGAACAGGTAGCAAAGTGTTATTGAGTCCCACTTAGTATTGGAGAGCCAAATATCATCCAGTGAAACATGCTATTGAATTCTTCTAAAGAGAAATTGGGCAACAAGCGTTTCCATAGATTTGCGCCTTGGCTGTTGATTATCCTTACAATATTGCTCCTTGTTGAGTACGTTGTGTTCCATGCACCAAAGCATATGGAAACAATGGAATTGTATAACAGCGGTATGCTAGATCACAATATTTGTAACGGAACTGAACCTCTAATTCCTTCCTTCAATAAATCTATCGATAAAATTTTGTTCGACCCTAAATATAAACATGAGTCTATCAAAAGATTATCAGAAGCAGTAAAGATACCTACTGAAGTACAAGATGTGAATCCTGATCCACTAGAAAATCCGGAGTTTTACGATAACTTCTATGTTTTCCATAAATATTTGGAAAGAACTTTCCCATTAGTTCATTCCAAACTGAAGAAAGAAATAGTAAACGGTGTTGGACTGCTATATACT
The DNA here is from genome assembly GCA_030571575.1 of Kazachstania viticola. Lineage (NCBI taxonomy): Eukaryota > Fungi > Ascomycota > Saccharomycetes > Saccharomycetales > Saccharomycetaceae > Kazachstania > Kazachstania viticola. Next base: position 19,332 of record JAJLXZ010000187.1, on the reverse strand, counting down.
TGGGAAGGGTCAACTCCTCTACAGAAACCATTATTACTTATGGCTCATCAAGATGTTGTCCCTGTCAATAAAGAAACTTGGAACCAATGGGAATACCCTCCATTTTCAGGGTTCTATGATGAAAAAACTGATTTAATTTGGGGTAGAGGTTCAAATGACTGTAAAAATCTTCTCATTGCAGAATTAGAGGCTGTGGAACTTCTTTTACAAGACGGTTATAATCCTTCAAGAACAGTCCTATTGTCATTTGGATTTGATGAGGAATCAAGTGGTATATGGGGTGCCTCATACTTATCTAAATTTATACACGAACGTTACGGAGATAATGGTATTCTTATGATTGTAGACGAAGGAGAAGGGTTGGTCCAAGTAGATAAAGGTTTATTTGTAGCCACTCCAATTACTACTGAGAAGGGATATCTGGATGTCGAAATATCTATTATAGGGCATGGAGGTCATTCTTCTATTCCACCGGATCATACTAATATAGGTATAGCAGCAGAATTAATTACCTTACTGGAGGGACACCCAATGAAACCTCAATTCGATTTTGACAATCCTATCTATGGTTTATTACAGTGTACTGCAGTTCATTCAAAATCCATTGATAAGGATCTTAAGAGAAGTATACTGTCTGCCCCTTACGATAGAACTGAAAAGAATTTACTGATAGAATTCATATCAAGCAATAGTTTATTACGTGATCTAATCAGATCAACACAAGCGGTAGATATCATCAATGGTGGTATCAAATCAAATGCTTTGCCAGAAGTAGTTGAATTTTTAGTGAATCACAGAATTAACCTACACTCTTCTATCGATGAACTTATTGAAAGAGATTTGATCTATGGTAAACAAATTGCTGATAAATATGACTTAGGAATTAAATTAGAAAGCAAAGTAATAAAAGAGGAAACTGAAAATGGCTATATTGTTATAAAGCCATTGAAAGGATTAGAACCAGCTCCTTTTTCCCCTAGTGATGATCACGTCTGGGACCTTTTAGCAGGTTCTATTCAAGATCTTTTTCAAAATAGGATTTTTGCACATGATTCTTCAAAACAAGTATATGTATCAACTGGATTATTCTCTGGTAATACCGATACAAAATATTACTGGGATCTTTCTAATCACATATATAGATTTGTCGGTTCTATCATGGATGGAAGTGCCTTAAAGACTGTTCATTCTGTTAATGAAAATATTCAAGTTTCAGCACATCTATCAGCAACAGCTTTCATCTATGAGCTAATATCTAATGTTAATCAATATGGTCAAGACTAATTATTATTTCAATACAATTGCAAATTTCAGTAGTTTTAATTTCTCTTTTTAAATATGAAAATTCTATACATTTATCATAGTATCATCTTTATACTTTTATATAAGAACAATTAGTTAAAAACTGTTCAATTCTTTCTTATTTATTCAAAATAATACATGACCAATAGCAGTCATGATGGTAAAGATGTAGTACCAAGCACCGTTTTGGTTAGCAAACAAAGAGAAACCATTAGATTGTGAGGTAGTTGTTGGTGCAGTAGCAGAGATAGAAGCTAAAGCACTAGAATAGGATTCATTTCTTGGGATGGCAGATAATAAGGAGGAAATACTATCAGCAGCTAATTGAGTATCGAAAGAAGTAGAATTAGATATGAAACTAACAACATTTCCATCAGAATCAAATACAACACCACCTCTCATAGTACCAGAGATATCTCTTGGGATGTAACCATAAGATTGAATACCGGTACCTAAATCTTCAATACCTTGGAAAGTATGGAAGGTAGAGTATAAGTGGTCTCTTTGAGTACCGTTCATTACTTCAAAAATATCAAATTCACCACAGCCACTAGACCAACAGGAACAGTTCGGATTAGTTGGGTATTGAGAAGTTCTTGGAATGTGATCGTTTAATAACCAAATAGCAGGCATATCATAGTATTCGATAGAAGAACTATTAGATTGAGGATCTCTTGGCATTTCAAACTCAAATAAGAACATCTTAGTAGTACCACCAAAACCATAGTATGCTGGAATACCATCACGATAAACACCACAACCTTTATTTAATCCTGATTTTGGACAAGAAGTATTGGAAAAAATAACATATTCTTCATCAGAAGCTAATAAGTTATTGCTTTCTAGGACAGTACTAGAGTCTGCTTGAGAGGTACCATCAGCTGCGGCATAGGATAAGGCATTACCTAAACATGGTGAAGTTTCACCTGCTTTGGTTAAGAAGGTAAGGTTTTGACTGGTTTGACTTTCAGCATCATAGTAAGCTTGACGGGTCCAGTCATTTGAAGTACCATTATTTACAGAGAATGATGGAGAGGTATAGAAAGCAAATTTTGATAAACTTAAAGGACCACGGAAATGCACAGAAACATAGTCGTTCAGTGGTGCATTAGTACCGTAGAACCAAGTTGGGTCGGCAACCTCACAGGTACATTTATCTTCACTAGTAGCGTGAGATATTTTGCTGACTGGGGTGAAAGTTCCAGCAAAACCAACGTTAGAGAAAGCTAGCTTATCGTAGGAATTTTGAGCAAACGATGTAGCTGATAAAAGGGATAGCAACGAAATGTAGGCTGTTGTTGGTAGCATTGTTGTCTTCTTTTCTTGTTTTTTCTTCCTTGAAAACTAAGTAATTGAAAACAATATAGCTCTAACTTACTTTTCTCTTAAATAAAATTAATAGTAAAGTCTTGTAAAGTTTATAATAAATAATGTTTTTGTTGTAGATTTAATGAAAAGTAAAAAAAAAAAGCAAACAGGAGCATAGTTCCTTTTTTAGGAATTGTACGAAACCTCGAAGGCTAAAAGCTCGGAAAATTATTTCTTTCTTTTTTTGTGCGAGTCTCCTCTGGAATTTTCACAAAGAGGAAATAGTGGAAATCTCGTTACCTCATCAGGTAATAGGCTTAGTCAATGCCAGATCTGGATGATGCCAAAGTTGCTCAGATTTATAATTAGTCTATATCTTTATCTAAATATATATCTAAACCAAGACTGACAGCTTTTTATTGTTTCCTGATGAACTGTGTTTACAGAGTAAGACAATAAATGTGGCAGCTAATGCATATATACAAACCCCCAGGAGTGATCTTAAAGACCATATTAAATAATATCTCCTGAGTTTACTATGAGAGTCCATTATCTCACTTACCTTTTCTTTTAAAAATTGATAGTTTGATCTTTTCAAAGATATACTTGTGTTATCAATGTCTGAAGAAGTTTCATTATATTCGTTCTTATAATTGGAAGTATTTGACTTGATAGCCTCAATTTCCATCATTTCTTTTTGGATAGATAACTTAATACCTATTATTTCCCTATTATCAGCTACTTTACTTTCATATAATGTTGGATAATCTTCTTGTTTCAAGTTTGGGTGCGACTCTTTATGATCTAAGTAATACGCAGTGTAAAAATACAAACAGATATTAAATATCCAAAAAGCTGGAATTATCATTCCCATAAAAAAACAGTTCCTTAAATATGTTTTATATCGGCTACCAGTAATACATGATTTACATTGGCAGTTATAAGGGCTTTTTTCATTGTCAAATGGTGCAATGAGATGTTTGTAACTCAAGAAATCACAGTCGGAGTTGTTATATTCGCCAGTTGAGTCCATCAGTGTCTCGAAATGATTAGCAATGGTATGCTCATTATAAGACTATACTCTAACTAATAGAGGTAAAAGAATCGTTCTTTATATATAAGTTATCATAAATTTCCTTATGTTTAATTATGTTACAAAACTTCTTGTAAATTTCCCTTTTAGGAAATTTACATGTTTTTTTTGTCCCTTTAATTATTATGTAGTTTGAAGTAGGACATGAAAATGTTTCCAATTAATAAATATTCAAAACTTTCAAGGAATGATCTTTGATCATTATAGTACGTATAGCTCTCAAACAGCATTTTGTAATATTACAGATAAAGGACGGTTATTAAAAAATTCTTCTATGATATTTATCTACTTTCGGGTACTGGAGTAAGAGAAGAAGAAGAACCTGATACTGTCCTTTTCTTCAGTTTGTACTTTTGTATAAATTTTTCCATGTAACCCTTTACAAAGCTTTTTACTTTTACCCTCTTTTCCTTTGTTGGTTCAGAAGGAGGCATGTCCCCTCTTTTTTTCAGCTCCTTGGCAGTTAGAATTTTTACTATGTCTCTGGAGCATTCCTTTATATGCTCATTATTCAAATTAACATCAGAATGATATTTCTTCACCATATTAGGCACAAAGGATGCAAAGAATTTGTTCCACTTATGTTCTAAACGGAAAGGGCCGGATTCTTCCTTACGCTTCAATAGCTTAGCTTTCTTTTCATTTTCTTTCTGTAAAGCCTCTTCACGTTCCATATCTTTTTGTTTATTAGCATCTGCAATAATTTGTTCTAGTATACTTCTCTTTTCGCTCTCCTGTTCAAATTTAGCTTTCAGTCTTTCCTTCTCTTCTTCTTTAGCCTTTTCGATGGCTTTAATTTCTTCCTTATATTCATCTCGCCTTCTCTTTAAATACTGTTCTTCTGACATATATGGTTTCTTGGAATCCCTCTTCCCCTCAAATCTCGAATTACGTTTCCTTGTCTCATTCGAATCACGGGTGGTACCATGAAGGTGGCCATTCTTTCCATCAATGGAGCTTTCAGTCCCAATGGGAGGATCTACAGACTTTTCATCTTTCTCTCTATTATAGTACACAGGACGACCATTCTGCTGTATTATTTCCCAGCCCGGTGGTAGCCTTATTCTCCTTAGATCCATTAATTTATTAATGGTTGCAGAAGAAGATATATCGCTAATATCTTTTTTTGTTATTCTTGTGTATGTCTCATATGTTTCCCATTTTGACAATAACTTAAAAGCTAATGTCTTCAAAGAACTATATTTTTTTGACAAAGAATCAAGCTGTTTATCTATTTGAGATGATGTTATACCATTCTTTGTCGTTTTGGGTAGCATATCCAATAATTCGAGTATCTTAGTTTCAGTTTCCTCATCATTTTGGAAAAGTTCAATAAGATGGGAGAAACATCGATAACCATGTAATTTAATTACCTGTTGATAAAGATAGTCCTCTTCGATAGTATAAAGCCTTTCCAATAGTTTGCTTGCAATTAGCTCGTTGTCAACCTGTAGTAAAACACTCATTACTCTGGTAACGTCATCTTTCCTCTCACACGGTATAATTTCTAATGAGTTGACAAATTCTACATTTATATTGTCTCCTCCAGTAGTATTCTTGTTTACTTTTTCACCCTTGGCTTTCATTGATTTTATCCATTGTTTCTCAATAGATGCACTGACACCTAATGCATCTGCGTAACTTTGAGGCAACAAGGAAGCTGCATCTGTTTGAGTTTTACCTCCAAGAAATCCAATACAATTGGGCTCTCCACAGTAACATTTTTGGGCGTTTGCACCATATCTGTCTACATTATAGTCAAAGGTTATTTCTTCTCCTTTCTCAATCGTTCTACGAGCAAATATACCCATCTTTAATTTCCCATTAACAACCCATTTATTTACATATGCATTTGGGTTACAAGAATGGTTACAAAACCTGGCCAGAGACCCTTTTATGGTTGCGTCAATAAATTGTCCATTTTGCAACATCATAAAGTAGAAGTGCTTGAAATGTAACTCATCGTATTTTATCAGTCTGTCTCTGAATTCATCTTCATCAATAACTTCTCCAATATATTCATAAATAAATTGATTACTTTCAATGACTGCTTCCGCTCTCACACCAAACCCTTTATGTTCTGTTTTAAATACAGCAATATTGGCATATTCCCTTTTTTGAAAACGCTGATTCTGACAGTTTTTACCACAAGTAGAATCACATAATTCATCAACACATTCGATCAGTGTTAATCTATTTATACAATCTGAGTTTTCATCACAGGAAACATTAATTTCTTCACCTGTCTCTTTATCTATTATTATATTCTCAATACAGTCACATTCCATAAACTCATTATGAGAATTACCCAAGTGTTTATTTGAATAGGTACATTGGTCTAGCTGTTTAAAACTCGATATTGCTTCTTGTGTCCTATTCTTCTCATCCAAAAATAATCTTGGAGAGTTGGAGGAAAGATCAGGTGGTGACTCACTTGACATTAGTAAAATACACTTCTAATCTCGGTTTATCGAATGAACTCTCACTATCTGATTTCTTATTGTATTCATCCATCACCAATTATATTTTCAGTTCTTCATTATTTTTTTTTGAACAGACATATATTCGTGTTTGGACTGTAAACGGCAGGTTTCACCGAGACCAAAATGAAGTACCAGTAACGGAAGGAATTAGCGAGGTACCAAATATTGTTCATAGTACTAAATTATTATCATTAGTGGCTAGATACTAATCAGTTTCTTTAATCTTGCAACTCTTTTGAGCTATTATGTTCAACAATATGAATTTTTTGTTCTCCGCCAATCATAAGACAGTATAGTATTTGGAATTATTTTCCCGGAGTTAAAATACTACTGAAAAAAAATAATTAAAATAATGTCCAGAAGGGAGCACAAGTTGAAATGTATCCAAGTAAATGAAATATCATTATAGATTAGAAAGATTATATCATTTCAAAGCAACCTTTTAATCTTTTGCAAATAATTAACAACATATAAACATAATGGGTGGACCAAGTGCAAAAACGTTTATGGGCTGGTGGGGTCATCTCGGCTCTCCAACACAAAAAGGTATAACTTCATATTCAGTTTCTCCATATGCACAAAAGGCTTTACAAGGAGCATTTAAAAATGCCTATTCAAACACATTTAGAAGGTTTAAATCCCAGTTTCTATATGTACTAATACCCGCATCCCTCTATTACTATTGGTTAAGTAACGCCAAAGATTATAATGCTTATCTATACTCCAAGGCAGGTAGAGAAGAACTAGAAAGAGTAGGGTGAAGGTAAACAGTCGGTTTGATTAAACTGATTACTTATCATATCTTCCCGGTAATGACAAGACACATGCGTGAAATACATAATTTTAAGTAACTAAAATTATGATATTATATATATATATATATATTACTTTATTTATTTGAACATCCTTTCCTATTGCAAAGAAAAATAAAATCCATTAACTTTCAATTTCTTATTTTACTCTTCTCTTTTCATCTATAGAAGGTTCATGCACTCTATAACTAATACAACATCTAGTATGTTTCATCCAAGGACTTTGGAGAAGCTGATCAACTGTCACTCTCTTTTGCGGATTCCATTGAAATATCTTATACAATGCGATTTTTCTAAATCTATTGATTTCGTGATTAACATGTCTTAATTCTTCAAATACATAAAACTCTTTCTCTTCAGTCATCTCTTCAACAAACGATTTATAAAGTGAATCTTTTTCTTCTATAGCAATCTTCCAAAGATAATGTCCAAGCACCATTGTACAATATACCATACCGATACTCCAACAATCAACTAATCTTGGATCATAGTCCATACCAGGTGAAAATTCTTCTGGAGCAACATATGGTTCAGAACCCATCGCACCCCTTTGGAAATGAACATGCTTTTCCCATGCGGTCTGAAATACACAACTAGTACCAAAATCACATATTTTCAAAAGTCCACTAGGGTGAAACAAAATATTCTCTGGTTTTAAATCACAATGTGCAACACCATGATCATGCATATATTTTACACCATGTAGTAATTGTTTCATAAAACAATCGGCTTCAATCGGGTGGAGAGCAGTTCCCTTCGGTTTCTTGGTCAGTATACTATATAGATCTCCCGATGGACATAGTTCCATAACCTCTACAAAAGTATCATCAATTTCCATTAGATCTAATATCTTTAAGATGTTATAAGGTGGTTTATCAGAAGGTTTTCGAAGTCTACTTAATGAATGGCCTATAATAAACTCCGAAGTGATTTTACTGCTAAATTTTTCAACTTGATCAACATTTCTTGGTTTTAAAGCTTTTACTGCAAAGAATAACTTTCCATTGCTTGAAAATGTGGGGAGTGGAGGTATATCCGAATGCTTGATTGGTCTAGAGCAGATACTAACTACACCATAAGATCCATGGCCTATTGTACCTATAGTTTTACCATAAATATCACCAAATACACTGTGTCCATTATTTAGTAGCTCAGTACACTCTTTGTCTTTCTCTATAGAAGCTTTACTGGGGTTATGTTTTCCTTGAGTTCTTTTCAAACCTTTATGAATCCTTTCAGATAGTGAATTAATTAGTTTCAGTTCCTCTGAGCCGACAGCAGCATTGGGATTGACAACAAGAGGAAGGTTCTTCTTATCATCTTCCGATTTCTTCTCTCCATTCATATTCGCATATCGTTCGCATAAGTTACTTCTTTGATTAGGAATTAGAGACAAAGCGTTAGCAAAGTCCATTGTTTCATTAGTATCGGAGTCATCATTGGATTTTCCATGAGGTTTAAATATAGATGCCAAGGAAAAACCACCAGTTTTAACACGCCCACTTGAATTAGCATTCGTATTTTCAACTTCATCGTACAATAAAGATATTACCTTTAGATTATGTTCGTGTGAACCGCCCTCATATACTTTGAAGTTTTCTACTTGGAGAATACATTTTGAGTTTGGGTCGTGATTAGCAGCCATATTAAGAGGAGGTGGAGAAGATCCAACTGCACCAGATCTGATTGATGAAGTTTCAGATGGTTGATACCTCGGTAAATTAGAAGAGCTGAACGTATCGGCATGAGGTCTGGTTTTGCTAGGTTGTTTATTACTGATTGTATTGCTGTTAGTAGGTGTAAGTGATGAGGAGGAATTAACCTTTTTGAGAGAATACGATCTAGGAGTGTTTATCTTCTTGGCGCTGTTTCTTCGACTTGGCACTCTGCTAGTAGTCCTACTGGTTCTAGTCACATTAGGCTGTGGTGGTGGCATTGTCGATGCTTTATTGGAATCATTCATTCTTGCCTTATTGGCACTAGTCCCTTGTGTGTCATGATCAAGGATGGCATCGATTGAAAAATTTGCCTTACCTAATGAAGAAACTTGTGAATTCGTAGCATTTGTGTCTTTTGCAGACTCCATTTTTACCTTATAAAATTCTTTCCCATCCTCCTTCTTACCGTTCGTTAGAGATAAATGATCTAGACTAATTTTATCCTCATCCTCGTCTACCTCGCTGATATAAGAATCCTGTGAATAAGTTGAGGTTGCTCTTGAAGGAGATATTGGTAGTTTTGATACAACAGGAAGATGTGCTTTGTTTACCTGCGCTAATTTCGGACTTTGAACAGGTGATATATTGTTATCACCTTTAGAATGAGAGTTAGAAGGAGTGGCATTTTTGGTACTCATTTCAAACCTTTTAATTGAAGGTAATTTTTTTACAGTAGATGTATCTGGGTTATTGGATGATTTTGTATTTACAGTTGAGGCATTAGGTGTATGATTGGCAGTTGAAGGTTTAAATAATACCTTGATAGATTCTGATAGTGATCGTACCCTTGTAAGGGATGCACTACGAGAAGGTCTTTCCTCGTTATTAGCCATATTTATATTATAATTTTGACTGACCCTTATGAGTAGTCTCTAAATACAGTGTGAGATATTTGCACAATATATTACAAACCCTGGTTAAGATAGTACAGTTTTTGAAATATACCTTCTTATTCACTAATGAAATCAAAAAATGCAAAGAAAATAAAGTAATGGTAATTTTCAGTAACTTAAAACTACTCTAATTGACTGACCACGGTTCTAAATATTAAACGTACGATCGACGAGTTTTTGAAACCTGATGTATACAAAGGCCAGGCAGCGGGTTCTTATGAGTCCCGGAAATGAAAACACCGCTGGTCCTATTTTTTCAAAAGTCTTCACGCAGAAAATTTTTCAATGCAAGACGTAATGAATGCCAAAGTCAAAATATATAACTTTGGCTTACATAAGTGGTTTTATAATTTTCGTTTACAGTAATACTACATACTATTTATCGAGTAGGGTATAGAGTCGATATGTTTAGTTATTATCTCCTTTCTTGGCCGTTTCAAATTGTTATAGTTGAATAACTGAGCGTTCTTCTACTTGGGATATCATAACTGCATAAATATATGATTGATTGATAGTTCTATTATTTTTTTGTTTATTAACTTTAAAAATCACCAAATATCTCACGATATGGATCTTCTTGCCACATCACACCGTAATTAATTTCTTCCTCTGGGTATCTATCAAATTGAGAAGTATCACCTTGTCCTTGTTGGATTGGGGGTTCGTATGGCGTTTCGATATTTCTAGAAAGTAATTTTTCCCAGATAACTTCACTAAACCATGGATGGTTTTTAACATCTTCACTACCATTTTGAAGATTACCCAATCTTTGACTTAAATCTCTGGTAATTAATCTAGTTAGAAGATCTTGAGCATCAGGATGGAAGAAGGGCGGGAACTTTAAAGTAGCATTTAGAATGTTCTCATAAGTTTTCATTGCATTAGAGTCATAAAACGGTGTGTATCCTGCTAGCATTTCAAATATCAATATCCCAAAACTCCACCAATCTACAGATTTATTGTAAGGCTTGGTACTAACGACTTCGGGGGCTATGTAATCAGGAGTCCCACACAATGTATATGTAACATCTGGAACATATTTGGCAAAACCAAAATCTGTTATTTTAATATGACCGTTCTTATCCAGCAGAATATTTTCAGGCTTTAGGTCTCTGTAGATAATGTCCTTTTCATGTAAGTACTCTAGAGCTAAACAGACTTCGGCAGCGTAAAATTTAGCCACTGGATTTGGGAATCTTTGAGATTTTCTTAAAAGAGAAAAAAGCTCACCACCTTCAATATAATCCATGACCATAAACACCTGTACAGAATCCTGAAATGTACCCCACATTCTAATCAAAAAAGGATGAGATACTATGGAAAGCATTAATCTTTCATCATTTGTATGTTCTACCTGTTTTAGCTTTACAATAGTATGTTTTTTCAGTACCTTTAATGCATAAAATCTACCATTATGATTAGACCTAATCAAATGAACTCTTCCAAATGAACCTGTACCCAGTGTTCGCAAGATTTGGAAGTCTTTCAAAGAATACTTACCAGAAGTTTTCCTTCCAGTTAAATTAGGGTACACTCTTCTATGTTCGCTTTGCTGTTTAGGTTCACTTGCAGCTTGATTCTCATCCGCTTTATTGCTATTGTTTGTCTGCTCAACATTATCTTTATTCTCATCTTCCTGCATATTCTGAATACCGAATTGTTGGTCTTCAGATTCCTTTATGGCTTGATTTATTTCCTTCATTGAAACGAAAGGCTGAGATGTGGATGGCTTATTCTTACAATTGCTAGATGTGATAGTTTCGTTATTTATAAAGTTTTTTGTTTCGTCTTGCATAAATTCTTCAGAGGCCATCGTCTAAGCCTGAGGGATTCAATGTATAGACAAGGATTGCACAACTTTGGTGATTGAGTTATTATTAGTATGTGCAATTATAAAATAGAGCTCAGAATACCAGTATCCTGCCTTTTTGTTGTACTAAAAGGAATTAAATGTATCTCTTCTGGTCAATTATCTCTTTCTCCCTTTACGAGCGCAATGTTCTGTTTGAAATAAATACCTCTTAATCTGATTTTTACTGTAGTCAAAGAAAAACAATAAAGCCAACACCAATAGGTTTCAAGTTCGGACTAACTTGGGGTTATAAAAGTAAAATATGCCTATTATATATGGGTTTGTTTCAAGCAAATTACATAATCAAAACTTAAAAAAGTTAACTATTATTATTGAGGTCTCAATTTTTTTTTCGAAATTTTCCAAATGCGCTGTAAAATTCCGTTTTCGTTCGATGCTCCTCAATGTGAAAGTCTGCGCAATGCCTAAATTATGGATGTCTGCGAATAGAGTTATTTAGGTTTTTGAATGTCTGTGCCACTATACTCTGTTTGTACTCCAACTCATTCAACTTTTGGATGAGTGTTAAATCAAAGTTTCTACCCTCTAGCCAAATTTGAATATTTTCAGATTTCAACAATTTCTTTTGATTTTTATCATCGAAATTAACTCGCTTCATGTAAGTTTCAATGAGTTCCCTTTTAAGTGTAGTGCATTTTTCATTGAATGTTAACACTTCTCGCTTACAATTCTCAAGTTCGAAAGAATTCAGAAGGTCAATTTGAAAATCTGGTAATGGAGGCAGATTAATCTGAAGGACACCAGTATCTATATGTATCCCTTCCTTTGGGATGGGATCAGGCTTATAGTACCTAGGCAGAGTGTAATTAACTGGATCATAAATATTATCTGTTTGAGCTCTTTGGGAACTAGTGGTTTTCATTCTTTTCCCTAAGGGTATTGAGTTGATAGTTTCATTGATTTCATCCATATCAAAAGATCGTTGATATTGAGATATTTCATTCAAATGCTCGGCTGTCTTATTCATTTTTCGCCTCTTAGTAAAAGACTGTTCTTTATCAAGAAAGAGTTCTTCAATCCCTACAGTTGAGGAGGGTTCTTTATTTTCTCCTTCACCGCTCACATCAATATTATTTAACATTTCTAAAATTCCTTTTAAATTATCAAAGTTGTTAGCTTGATTGTTCATAGGTGTCAATTTAATTGGAGAATTAGAACGTCGTTGGTGTACTTTCTTGTCGTATTTCGATCTTGCGTGGTGTCTGTAATTTGCATTTAGGAAAGGACTATTATTGTCATCTTTATTGGAGTCAAGGTTAAATTCTAGGTCCACTTCAGTCCTACGGATCTTCTTATTTCTATTTTCCAACTCAAAATGTTCATCTTCATCATCACCAGAGTGCTCAGATAAGATAGAAAAATCTCTATAACTATCAATTTTTTCCTCACTAGATCTAGACTCTGCGTCAGAAACAGTTTCGTTCCGTGTTGAACTAGATGCCATATAGTCTTGGGGTTTAGCACTAAAATTTTGGTTAGATGAAAGTGAGGAACTAGGAAATATATCTTCCTTTTCATTTGGACTTGCAGGTGGTGGCTTGGTATACATTGTTTTTTTAGATTTCGATCTAGTTTCTCTGCTATTCAGTAGTTCATCTTGTAATGCAGAAGCTCGTTTTTCTTTGGCTATTGTTTGATTCTTACTGGGAGGTCGAGTTTGGTTTCTCTGGTACGATTTTACATTAAATGCTTGAACAATGGGAACTGATGTGTGATTGTGAATACCAAATTCAGTGCCAAAACCATAAGGCTGTTTTTCGTAAGGAACAGTTCTTCGTAGTTTTTTCTCAGTCACCTGTTTCTTTATAGACGAGTTGGAATCTTCTACTCTACTTTTTGGTACATATCCATAACGCCCCGTGATCTTTAAATTTCGATCATACTCTTCCCTCTTGATCTTATCGGTTAATACTGAATGCGCCTCTACAACTTCCTTAAATAGCTCCCCGGTTGCTTCTATTTTAGATTTGTCAGGATGTAACATACGAGCCAATTTCATATAGGACTTTCTTATTGCTACCTCTGATGCGTTGGATCCAAGTCCAAGAATTGAGTAATGTGTAGTTCTGTCTAACTTGAAGTCATATTCACTTGTCATACTATGAAGCAGATAAGAAGCAGTTTTAAACTATCTATACTTGCCCTCTACACCTGATATACCTCCTTCTCACTAATACTTGAATCTTTAATTTCATTACATGGTTATATCTTCGATGTCCGCCAAAATGGAAAGTCAGATGTAATAATAGCTATCGCGCTTTTTTTGCCCTGTCATATTTTGCTATATTTAATTATTCCATAATACTCTGGCAATACAAAATCCCTTACACTGCACAACCAAAAACTTTTATTGAAATTTCCTTAATGCTTCAAGTAATTGTTGTATTTATTTTAGGAAGGTTACTATAAATTTTTGAAATTATAGAAATTGTATGCTTAAAAGTAATAAGGTAAATAAATGAGATAAAAATAAATAACCCCATAATCCAGGATGTGAGAATTTTTAGGTATTTTTAAAGATCTATTTAGGAAATCAAAAAGCTTTAGTGTAAAACATGTAAAATGAGAAAGGAATAATTTTAAAAAGTAGTTGAATTTGGTTTAACAATTATTCGAAATTTAGTAAGTACCAATAATAATTTATAAACTTGAAGGAGCATGTTCTGTTAATGTACTGGAAATATATGAGATTACGAAAAAGGTCAAGGTGCAAATATTGTTAATTAATGGAGTATTATAGCTTATATAAAAAATTAAGCTCCGATACGGGGAGTCGAACCCCGGTCTCCACGGTGAAAGCGTGATGTGATAGCCGTTACACTATATCGGAATATCAGCTTCAAAAAGTGTAATAGGTAACTATGGGTAACGGATGCAATGATTGACGTGGGTGTAGATCTAGTTCTGATGTATTAGTACTTGTACAACTAATATAGGATAACTAGAAGATAACTTAGATTACTCGTGATACGTAGGTTACTTGTTCTTATCTATAACTAAATATAAATATGAATATCGAGAAGAGAAAGATATAAAATAATCTTGGAATCTGGTGGGTTTTTATATCTTTTGAATATTGGAATTTGTTCTAGAATCCTTGTAGACATTTGTCAGCAAGGGGCTTGGTTGTATTATTAATTTCTTAGTCACAATCAGTTCTTCGTAGTCGGGGCATCTTATTACAAAAAGTTTGCTGAAACTGGTTTGTGCGCCTTCTACTTTCTATCATGTGATTAAAAATGTAATTTTGATATTTTGACAGTATTTTATATAGTTCTTGAGCTTATAAGAGTATAGGGATTATTATGGTATATTAAATACTGGCACACAGGACTATGTGTCTCTGAGTGGCAGCAGAGCTCCTCCCTCTCTTTAAATGAAAAAGAGCTATATATATAAAAATATAGAAGATTATATAAATTGTTCACAGCAACATCGCATTGTACGATACTACTAAAATCTGTGACTAGAAATATGCAGGAAAATCTACATCTATAAAGAATATGTCAGTGTAATATTGTATCTCTCTATGTATTAGTGAAAATCTTTTGATCACTAGGATTATATTACTTAAATATCTCAAAATGAGAACAAACAGTACATGTAATTATTTTTTTATCATTTCAATTTTTTGTATTAAAAAGATAGGTTTTGTTATATTGTACAAAATATATTCTTTTTGATATATTATATTTTCTTGCTTTATATACTTTTTCAATTTAGATGTTCTAATACACTATAATTTTCCTTGCACCTCTACTCCTAATATTTTATGACGTCTCAAACTTTCTATTGTATAATTTCGTCAGTATTGATTACTTGTATAATCCTTTGGTTAATTTAGTGAGTGTAAGTGTCACAATATCTTATTGTTCCAACATTGACTCACTCATGAATCGTAAGATTTATGTTTCAACCATTTGCTGGCTTCCACAAATGAGTTGTGCAGGTCCCCCAGGGGTTGAAGCCAAACTCTGAAGATTACATCAGTATTCTTCCGTCCTTAAGACAAGCACGCTTATTACTCCAAAATGAATAGTACTGAGTAAATGCAATACTTGATAAATTAATAATAATTAAACCCCTCCCTTATTATTGGTCAATAGCTAAAAAAATAAAAAGGCAAGTAGTTTCGACTTCTCAGAGTAATTTTGTAAATTAACTCTCTTATAAGATTAAATCTTTTTACATAAAAGAAATGATCAAATCTCGATTACATAATTTG
>JAJLXZ010000186.1:380-23963 GCA_030571575.1 Kazachstania viticola | reverse complement strand
CATAAATTAATTTGTGTCATTAAGATATGTGACGCGAGAAAAAGTTTTTCACTTTTTCATGTTGTGCGTCTTCGAGACACTGTCACAACATTATCGAGTTGCATCAAGTAGAACATACAAGATAATAAGAACCTTTGTAATATATATATATATATATAAAAGGATTTATTGTATAGGTAAGTCCAACAAGCCAATAGTTAAATACATTTGTAATCATACTACAATAGATATGTCTTCTCATGCCCCTTCTTCTTCTCACAACTCTGTCAAGTCAACAATTGACAATGCAGCTACGGAAGCTGTTGATGACATCGAAGTCATTACTAGAGGTTTAAATTCCTTAGATTTCCGACACAACTAATATAGGATAACTAGAAGATAACTTAGATTACTCGTGATACGTAGGTTACTTGTTCTATATATATAACTAAATATAAATATAAATATCGAGAAGAGAAAGATATAAAATAATCTTGGAATCTGGTGGGTTTTTATATCTTTTGAATATTGGAATTTGTTCTAGAATCCTTGTAGATATTTCTCAGCAAGGGGCTTGGTTGTATTATTAATTTCTTAGTCAAAATCAGTTCTTCGTAGCCGGGGCATCTTATTACAACAAATATATCCCAAGAGCGCAAGTGGTTTAGTGGTAAAATCCAACGTTGCCATCGTTGGGCCCCCGGTTCGATTCCGGGCTTGCGCACATTTTTAACTACCTTTAAACCTAGATATTAAGCATTTACATTTAACCATAAATGAAACACATCTTTTTCTTGTTAAGAACACTAATGTTACCTATATATATTTAATTAGTCAGCTTGTTATATTAGATTTATCAAAATTTATTCCAAAACACACATATATATATTAAATATCTATTTAGTGAATAATGAGACAACATCTTCATCATGAATTTTATGGTTAAGACCACATTTTTGTGGAGAATGTTTTGCAGAAGAGCCCCAAACTAATGCATACTTGAATTTATCTTTGAAATCTCTATGAATACTATTACAAAGGTCACCGACCGAGGAATTATTTCTAACGACTAAAGGATCATTGAATACTGGTCTAATACCACGTTTTTTGGTGTAAACACGACTCAGGTTTAATTGATACCAGATTTCCTCTACGACATCTTCTAAACCAAGATCCATTTCACATGACATAACCACGGTATTTGGTTCTCTTGCTAGCTTATCGACTTCTTCTAATGATACAGCATCGATCTTATTGTAAACGTAAAGACATTTGATATAATTTCTATGTTGTTCATTAATAATATCAATGAAATCATCAATAGTACATTGATCATCTCTTACCAGTACATCCGCATTATGAATTCGATAATCTTTTAATATAAGTTTTATACCTTCTTCATTTAAGTTGTTCTTTGGAGGGGATGTGAATGTAACTTTTATACCACCAGTTTCTTTCTTCTTGAAATAAATATTTGGTTTTTCTTTATTCAGTCTAATCCCAACAGCTTCCAATTCTTTCTCCAGCGATTCTCTTTGATGTTTACTCTTGGTAGCATCAAGAACCATAATAACTAAATCAGCTGTTCTAGCTGTAGAGATGACTTGTCTACCACGACCTTTACCTTGTGAAGCACCATAGATAATACCTGGAAGATCCACAATTTGAATTTCAGCACCTTCATATTTCAAGACACCTGGAACGGATGTCAATGTAGTAAATGAATAATGAGCAATTTCAGATTTTGTAGATGTAATTTTCCCCAACAGAGATGATTTCCCCACAGAAGGATATCCAATCAATACTGCACGGGCATCACCAGACTTAGCCACTTCAAAACCTGAACCGCCACCTCCAGAAGAAGTGGTCTCGTCAGCCAGCAATTGCTGTCTGTAACGAGCTAATTTACCCTTCAATAAACCCAAATGATGTTCTGTGGCTTTATTTTTTTGAGTACGAGCCATCTCTTCCTCGATGGCCTTAATCTTTTCAACAATACCCATCCTGATCTGCTCTTTTCTTGTATAGTATTTTTCTCAACAGGCTAGCTACTTTGTCTTCCAATCTGAACCTCCAGCTTATTCACACACTCCCAGAGACCTCACTAGATAACTTATTCCATCATCTAGAAGTCTTCAAATGGCCTCTATTTGAAGATATTGAAGAATCTTTTCATATTGAAAAAAAGTTCGTAGGAGGCGACGTTTAATTTCAAACATAATACCAACATTAAAAGTAACGAAACAACGCCATTTAAGCATTACAGCCTGGACAACAGAGTAGGAGCCATTAGGAAGAAGCAGCTGAGAAGGCGTTTAGTGATGTCGTTTTATAATAGTAATAATAACAACGTTCAAGGTGGTTTTGGTACGGACAGTTCAAACAATGGGAATACTGGATTCTACCAGCCTTCAAATCAATTTGCATTTCCTCAGGGATCTATGTCTTTTCAGAATACAAACATTAACATGCCTGATTCAGGGAATGGGAATGCTCTGGGAATTGCCCCAGATCCTTTACCATCAGGATTATTAAATGCCTTGTCTACAAAAGGGTATGCTCATGAAGCACCACTTTTGGAAGAAATAGGTATTAATTTTGATCATATATTGACTAAGACCAAACTTGTACTTATTCCAACCAGTTCAAAGAGTAATTTATCTCAGGAAATTCTAAATGATTCCGATTTAGCTGGTCCTGTTATATTCTTCTTATTGTTTGGTTTGTTCCTATTAATGGCTGGTAAAGTTCATTTTGGTTACATATATGGTGTTGCATTATTTGGTACAATATCTTTGCATAATTTATCGAAATTCATGAGTAGTAATAATGGAACCACTGCTAGTGGTTTACAATTTTTCAATACTGCTTCGATTTTAGGTTACTGTTTTTTACCTTTATGTTTTCTTACTCTAGGAGGCATTTTTTACTCTTTGGATAACAACGTTGGCTATATACTAGGTGGATTATTTGTCCTATGGAGCACTTGGTCATCATCTGGATTTCTAAACTCTTTGCTACAACTTGATAATGCAAGAGCCTTGATAGCGTATCCTTTACTAATCTTTTATAGTGTCTTCGCCCTAATGGCAATCTTTAATGATTAGTTCTTAAAATGCATCCAGGACACAATAAATTACTTTTCATCAAATATGTATGTATCTATCTATATAACTACTGATCTATTACTTTGATACCATAACTTTCTCACCGATAATTCTCTTTTTTACTTAAAAATTATTATATGTAAGTTGAATGTTATCTGGAATTTAAGATCCTTACGATCTATTATTGCTTATAAACACCAATTAAGCCATTATATACACGAATCGACTTTTCTGATAACAAACTATAATGATACTGAGGAATATAACTGCTAGGAGGTTTCTATCTCAATATTCTCAAGTGACTACACCCATTTTTTATCCCAATGCAAAACCTCATTTAGGTCATCTTTATTCTAGTGTACTAGCTGATAGTTATCATAAATGGTTAATACTACAGGGTACTGAGTCGACTTTGACCACAGGAACTGATGAACATGGTTTAAAGATTCAATTGGCTAGCCAGAAAGCTGGTTTTACTGAACCTGAAATGTTTTTAGAGAAATTATATCCTGAATTTGTTAAAATGGGTAAATTTTATAATATCGATGTTACAAGATTTATTAGAACTACTAGTAAGGATCATATTGCAAATGTTCACAAGATATGGGATCTTTGTCAAAAGAATGGTTATATATATAAGGGTAAACATGAAGGCTGGTATTCTATATCAGATGAAACTTTCTATCCTAAATCCAAAGTTATAAGAGATCCCGATGAACCAACTCGTTACAAAAATACTGAAACTAATAATGAGGTTATATTTCAATCTGAAATTAATTACTTCTTCAAGTTATCTGCTTTTCAAGACGAATTAATCAATCTATTGAAATCACAGCGATTAGTATTTCAACCAATTTCAAAGCGGAATCATTTGATTAAAGAGTTACAAAGTATGAAACTGAATGATTTATCAATTTCAAGATCTTCTGATAGGTTAAAATGGGGAATTGATGTACCTAATGACCCATCACAAAAAATATATGTATGGTTCGATGCCTTAACTGCATACATTACGTCCATTGGCAATATTGAAAATGATTCAGCAAGGATACAAGAATTTTTACCAGAGACAACACACATTATTGGTAAAGATATTATGAGATTTCATGTTTATTACTGGCCCTCATTCCTAATTGCTGCAGGATTACCACTACCAAGGCAGGTCGTGATACATAGTCATTGGATTTCAGAAGGAACAAAAATGTCAAAAAGTTTAGGAAATGTCGTTGATCCATTAGCTGTTGGAAATAAATATGGTCCTGACATAGTTAGATGGTTTCTCCTCGAAAATTCAACACTGGATAATGACTCCGATTTTGTTGAAGAGAAAGTTAGTTCATTAAGAAATATGTTCATTTCAAAATGGGGTAATTTAATCAATAGATGCTGTTCCCCAAAATTTAATATAAAGAGAGCAAACTTTTTATTTAAAGCCAAGCATCTAATCGATAAACCCTCCACGATAGCACAATTAAATAATATATGGGATGATGCAGAACATGATGTGCAAGTAAAGGAATTAATGATTAAACTAATAGATCAGTTGTATATTCTGCCTGAATTAATGAATGAGAAAATCGAATATTTCCAGTACACTTCCTTGTTAAAGCATATTTGGGATATTTTCAATGATGCAAACTTGTTAATTCAGACGGCACAGCCATGGACTCTTCATGATAACGCTCAACAAGACTCTGTAATTTTCTTTGCCGTAGAGACTTCTCGTATAGTATCAATATTATGCAAACCAATAATTCCTACAATAAGTAATTTATTCCTGGATAGTATTGATGTTGCAAAAGACAGAAGAACTTTAGATTTTGCTAAGATTGGTGCTGATGATTCCTACGGTGAAACATCTAATACAGGAAATAAAAAAATACCTCTCTCAAGAGAGCCTAATAAGATTGAATTTAGTAATTCTATGGTTGAATGAAAAACACTATTAATATATATGTATGTCTTAATGTTTCTATCTGATATGTAATAAACTTTAGAATATTATTTAAAAAAATAAAGAGATATTATCTGATAAACGACAACTCAATTATCCGACGTTGTAACATTCTCAGGTCCGTATTCATCGCTTATTAGTTTGCTTAACGTTTGATATTGCCAAGGAGTTTTTTCATCTTCATTAAGAGAAGCTTCGTTGATACTTATGCTTCTTTCAATTTTTTGCAACTCTTGGCTGCTGTTTATGCGCTTCCGGACTCTCTTCAACTCAGATATGTCATCTCTATGACCAATACTACTACCGACTCTAACTAAAGTCTCAATCCTGCCATTTGAATTGTAGAAGAGGTCAGAGTCAAACTGGAAATGCAATTTAGGGATTATTAAAATGATTGTCGAACCTCCAAACTTAAAATAACCTAATTCATCTCCTCGACAAATACTTGAACCTTCCTTGCAAGTCAAAATAATCGATCCAACCATCATTGCCCCAACTGCAATGCATAAGATTGTTCCAAATTCATTAGTTTCAATTGGTACTACGACTCTCACATTTTCCACAAAAACATCTAACTCACTTCTTATTGCCATCGGATTAACTGTGTAGTATTCACCTTCAATGTAAATTGGTTTACCAATAACTCCACTGACGGGAGAGTGAAACCGGTGATAGTCCTGAGGAGCAAGCCTAAATACAGCTATACTGGTCATATTATCATTAAACTTTTCAGTGCAGTAATTCCTAGTTAATTTAGGAATACAAAATTTACTACCTTTTATCCAAATTTCTTTAGATCTTTGTATAGTTGAAAAGACAGTGCATCTGGAATCAGCTGGCGATACCAGTATTCTTTCGTCATTACCTTCTATTGGTCTACTACCAGGTTTTAGTTTCCGAAAAAAGAATTCATTAAAGGTATTGAATTCTGTTTCCATACATTCCGACATATCCAACGAATGAAACTTTATAAAAGGTTCAATTTGCCTAACAGATAAAGGGCTATCAAATTTCTTCCCCTGTCTTATGGAAAGATTTTTCAGTAGTAGTTTGAATTTTTTTGTTTCAGTTGCCTTTCCATTATATATAACCCTCATTCCAAGCTTTACATGAGCACTAATTTTTTCATCCAAAACTATACCAGTATCTCTATCTTGGACTAAGATGTTGGCATTGTTTGAACCTATTTCATATCTTCCATATGTCAGTTTTATTAAAATTTTACTAAACCATCTTTTGGAAGCAAACGCTGATGAAGCATAAGAGGGATATAGCATTTTATTGGAATGTCCAAAAGTGCATATTGCAAAATGTGTTATTAAGTCGTTTCCTGGAAGGCCTTTAGATACTGTGTATCTGTAACCTTTACTACGAGATTTAAAACATTTTGGGCACTTCCAAAAATTCTTAAATTCTGAGGTTTTCTTCCAACTTTGCAATCCTTCAATAAGCTCTTGTGTTGTTATATAGTCACCTCTCCAAGGTAATTTATCAAATGAATTAAAGAACTCATACACATCTTTATCTGTAAATGAGCCGAATTTATCTAAAAACAAAAGTAAGTCTACCATATCCATTTGTTTATTGTTTGTATTCATAGACACGGCATGTCTCCAAAATCTCTTCTGTAGAATTTTGTATGGGACAAATTTAATTCCAATATTAAGAAATGGATGACTGGCTTCCTTTTGATTAAGTTCTGTTTTCAAATTTAGAGGGAATTCAAAATACTTAAAGGAATCGTTAGAGTAGTCGCATAATTCTTCTCTAGCTTCTTCAACTAATTTGGGTAAAGGTAAAGAATATTCCGCAATTTCATCATTAAATGAAAAAGAATCCTTGTCAATTACTTTAAATTGTAAGTTGAAATTTTGTTCGCTGCTGTATATTTCGAAAGCAGCATACTCATTAAAAATAGGATTTAAAGTATGTTTCCTCCAAGAGGTCTTGAAAACTCTCTTACCAAATGTAGCCACCACAAATGGATCCATTTCATATTTCGTTCTTGAAAGTTTATTCGTTAAAGAAGGTAAGTTCCTTATATTCTTGAATTCTATGAAGATTATACCTACTGCATGCTCTTTTTTAGAGACCCTAAAATTTGTCTTTAATTTATTAGACAAATCTCGTTCATAGGATTTGACAGACCTCTTCCGGACCCTTAACAGTTTATTCGATCTAGTATTGAAATTGATATCACCTTCACCTTCATCTTCACCTTCATCTTCGCTGCCTTCAACCTCATTGCTGGATATATCGTCTCCTCTTTTGGCAGATTTGGATATAGAGTTTAGTATTTTGTTATCAACCTTCGTTAAGTCATTATCATTATTGAACTCAGTCATAAGTTCATTGTCAAGGTGTAATGCTGATAAGGTTTTATGTATCTCAGGAAAAATAACATCATATTCGTCCAAAGTACTAGCAAAAGATTTCAATTCAAGAGCTTCGGTAGTGTTTGAGAAGCCATTGAGGTTCAAATCGTCTTCAATTTCTTCTCTGTCGAGATTAGTCACTAGATCTGATAGTATTTCAATATTATTAGCAATATCATCAGGGAAAATAGATTCAGGGCTATCTGATAGATAGCCTCTCAAGGAATTCCATTCATCAGTCAAGTTATCCGGATCTGATTCTAATATATCTTCAGCAGAACCTTCTTCATTTTCTTCATAAATATATTCAGTCTTTAACGGTAGCGTAGTTGGACTTTGCTCCATTGATAAATCAGTAGAACTCAATCCTAGATGATCTTTAGAAGAAAATGGTGATGATGAGGAAGATAAATCAGAGAGTGTCTGAGAGGCAAATTTCATTGATTTTCTATTATTTAACTTTCCTAAAAGTGAGTTATTCCATTTATTAAAAGCTTCAAAAGTTGTAAAATGTTTATTATCGCAGGTGAGTTGTATTGCAAGCAAGATATCTCCTACAGGAAATGATTTTAAGATCCCACTATCTTTGGCATGCTTTTCCCTCTTTCTGTCAGTCAATTTATACCATGATTTCTTTAAATCAAAATTGTAACTGGTATTGGTGTCTTTCTTTTTAAATATGTCTAAAAGAGAAAGTTGTACTTCACCAACATATAAAAAGTTACTACTGTGGTGACGTTGTTTCGTAGATTTTGTATATTCATTATTATCAGTAGGAGTGGAAGGTGTCATCGACCGATTATAAGTGGTACTATTGATATGATTCGAAGATAAATTTTCAGGATGTGTCAAAGAACGAGTGCTAACTGCGGCAGAGTTTGATGCACCTGACCCATAAGGCGAATCGATGGGTGTATGAGATGGAGTTGGGTATATAATATTTGGAGCTATTGCAGGCAGGGCATCATAGACAATAACTCTTAATTTATCGGATTTTGGATTTCTTGGTAATTTGACCTTCAATATTTGATTCCACTTAGTGTTTGAGCTTTTTAGTTTTCTTGTTCTCTTAGTGTAAACATTATTTGTAGTCACGAAACATACAGGATTGCATTGAAACCGATCCATGAGGTCAATGTTCCTAGTCTGGACCACATGAACTTTCAATGACAGAGTTGGATCTCTGCTTTTGCTCTTCCTTCTGTTTGGAATAATCCTCATATGTCATTAACACAGCAAAGTAATTTAAGCACAGTAACAATCCAGAACTTTCCTTTCTAAAACACTTACTCAATCCTGTAAGTATCTGGATGTCTATGCCTTTCTCTTTTTGTGCAAAAGCTGGCTCATCTAATGCTTTTAATTGCTCGAGAGCTTTAATTTGTCAATGAACCCTGAAAAAAAATTGAATTGTGACATAAAAAACTCAAGGAATGCAAAGTTAACAGTGCAACTACGTAATAAGACACCATTATTGTATTGAAACGAAGGGTCTTGCACAGTTTAAGTGTACATTAGACGATATAACAATGGGTAAGAGATTTAGTGAATCTGCCACAAAGAAGGCCGCTGGCCAAGCTAGAAAGAGAGAGCAAGCCCGTGAGAAACAGAAAGCAGAAGCTGCACAACAGGAAGCTGAAGAAGCTAGTAAATGGGAACAAGGTTCTAAGAAAGTCAGTGACAAGAAATTGTTGGAAGAACAGAAGAGGCAAGAGAAATTGAAGCTAAAACAAGAGCGTGATGCATTGTTAGCTGCTGAGGAAGCTGAGCTTGGGAAAGGTGGTAAAGGGAAGAGAAAATGAGACAATTGAGTCTACGGGACTGACTATTATCATTCTCTTTGTTTTACAATTATTGTAAGAGCTCAATATTTTAACCTTTCAGTCTGAGTTCTTACTGCCGATTGTGTAAAAGTGTGTCTATCCTTACAACCAAAAGTCACCAACTATGTAACAATTTAATAACATATAAGATTAAGTTTCTTTATTCTATATACATATTCTTTCACTTACCTTGTATCTAATACTGAATAAAAAGGTTTTCTTGGATTTTTATATTTTGTATATCTGAAGAGGTTGTTATGATTCTCATATATAAGATATTTACAATTGAATGTCGTTACAAAATGAGTTATTGCGAGAATATGTCAATTGAAGTTTATTTCCAGAATGGATTACGCTGTATTAAACCTTATTACACTAGTAGATCTGTGTTTGCCAAGGGAAGATGGTTTGATAAGCCACTCATCGATATATTAACAGATGAATTTCGATCTAACAATAGACAAGAATATATGCAAAAGATACAAGCTGGAGATTATAAGCTATTTCGAGATGACAAGGAGATGGATGGTATCTCAACTCCTATCAAAAGTGGTGATTCTGTCTTCTCTAGGCAGCATAAACATGAGCCACCAGTATTACAATGGTGTGATGAGCATTTTGAAAAGTTTGATACTACAACTAGAGTAGCAGGAATGAATATTATGTATGAGGATGAGACATTATTTGTTATTGATAAACCATGTGGTATACCAGTACATCCCACAGGCCAATTTTATCAGAATTCAATAACTGAAATTTTGAAAGCTCATAATAAGATTGGCTTACCTTGTTATAGATTAGATAAAGTGACTTCTGGATTATTAATAATGGCCAAGGATCAATCTACTGCAGCTACAATTCAAGAAAAGATACAGTCACATGAGATGAACAAGTTTTATGTTGCAAGAGTTATGGGAAAGTTTCCTAGGTCTTCAACAGTATCAAATGAAAACGACTATATTTTTGATGAAAATAATGATTATACTACTGTAGAGACTGATATATTCAATATCGAACCTAAGAAAAGGTTCCCTGCTGGTTTATCGCCTTCGAGAACTGCAAAGACACTGTTTTATCCATTCAAATATCTACCTGAAGCCAATCAAAGTGTCGTCATATGTAAACCTCAAACTGGCAGAACCCACCAAATTAGAATACATCTAGCTAAATTGGGGTATCCAATTGTGAACGATTCCCTATATAACAGTAACATAACGAAATACCCAGCAAGGTTACAATTCATTATGGATATAAATCGTTGGGAAGATATACAAGTAGACAGCAAGATATTAGAAACCAAATTTGAAGAAATTGTAGAAGAATATATGACTGCAGGTTTCATTAAAAGCCAATATAAAGATGGTGAAACTGAAAGATGCAAAGATTGTGGCGCTTTAGAGATGATGGATTACAGCAGAAATGAGTTGGAATTGTGGTTACACGCATGGAAATATTACGATTCTTCAGGCAGCATTTCATTCCAAACACCTCTTCCACAATGGGCAAGCTGATTGAAACTTTAAGAAGATACTATTACAACTCAATTAATCAACTATGAGAACATTGCTTTCTTGTTGTTTTAAGCAATAATTAATGGAATCGTTCGCGAAATTTTTCGAGGATAAAGTAATGAATTTGAGATGATATTTGTTCAATGAAGAGTAATTAAATACAGCCATGTAGAAACGGAAATGATTAATGGTTGTGGGAAATGAAAGCCTGTTACAATATAAGGATACGATATCATACGTCTTATCATTACAAGGACACCAATTAAATGGAAGATGGCGGGCATTAATAAATGAGATTAAGAAAGATACACCACTTTTATTAGTTCCAACTATTCTTTGTACTTATAGATTAATTAAATTGGTTGCTAAGAGAAATGCAATTATTAGATACTTTCGAAAACATGTATTAAATCGAAATATTGTTAGTATATTGATACAGTCTTTGGTGATAGAACGTAATCGTAACCTCTTACAAATAATTACACGTTCTTTGACTCATATAAGCATTAAAGCATTAAGTGGATTATCTAAGAAATTACCGTATTTATTTAATTTGGTGGAAAGTATGACTGATAAATCACTACGAATTAGACTAAAACAATACTTGTTATGTATTATATTACCAATGTTGTACGATAGTCAGCGTGAAGGCAATCAAAGATCTAAATGGACAAGTTTATTGTTCGATAAAAGAACTTTCTCTAAAGACTTTCTAATAATATACAGTGCTCTCAATTTTAAATCTTTGATCTATAGTATCAAGGGAGTAACATGTTGTCGTGATTTGAAGGCAAATAAGGAGTATAAACTGAGTATCTTAGAAAAGTTTATGAATTCTTTCGTTATAAGAAACATAACTGAAAGTATTAAACTTGGAATATGGAGGCAATACATTCGATTTCTAGTGACAACCAAGAATTACAATAAATTTATTCGAATTTTGTGCTTGATTATAACCTTTCATGTCGGTGATAAATCTGGTACGATGAATATTCACCCATTTCACATAAAATACTCACTTATAGAATTATTCAATATTCAGATCAAAACATTGTTACAGTATTCTTAATATATCTTGTAAATAGAATATGTTTCATTATTTATTATAAAAGGAAGATAAAAGAAATAAAGATTTGATTTGCTTGGATTTGATTTGATTTGATTTTATCTTACTTTACTATATCTCATATCTTTCTTTCTATGCACCTGGAACATCGACTTTGCCCTTCAACCTTTGTAAAATTTCTTTGAATTTGGATCTATCTCTACCACTAACTATATCGGCATCATCTTCATTTATTAACTGTAAAACACGATCCCAAGTAGTGTTATCCTGTTGAAAGAATTGATCTCTATTCTTCAAGAATTCTTCAGCTTCCTTTTGAGAAGCATCTAGTTGTTGCTGTTTCTTCTTATTATAATTTTCATAAAAATCATCAATATGCTTAATGGCATCACTTTGTAATTCAGTCTTTGTCTTTTCATTAACTTGATCCCTCTCTTGAATTTCCTTATCACGGCGTTCTCTCCACTGATTGATAATTTTAGTAGCCTCTGAATTATGTAAGCTCTTAGTATCATTGGTAACAGGAGTTTCAACAGTAGTAGAACTTTGCATATTTGAGAATTCATCTTCTTCATTATTTACTGGTTCAGCAACCTTAGCGTTCTCAACATTATCCACATCAGGGAATTGCTCTTTAAATTCTTTTATATCTTCATCGCTCTGTTCATTAGCATCACTATCTTCTAAGAGATCAATGTCTTGCTCAGTCTTAAACTCATCACCTAATACCTCAGATTCTCTCTTCAAGAAATCAGTTTCATCATTACCGACACTAGTTTCACGCACTTCTTCATTGTCCAAAGCTGGAAATTTTTCAGACATCTTTATTTCTCTATATTCAATCTTTATACCAAACTATATACACGGTTCCAATATACACATATATCAACCACTAAATAGTGCAATTCCTCTATTCCTAATACTTGTATTTGTTCTAACTACTTCAATTATTTTGCAAAATTCACTGCCCCTATCAAAAACTAAAAAATAAGAAGTTTGTATGTCGTCTGGAGTGATGATAATAAGGTCTGTAGAGGGAAGGAGTAGTAGTGTCGAATTGGCCCACTGCTAGGATGTTTTCATGGTCAATTGCAAGCTGTTCAATCTATCACCAGGAGTGAGACGCCTGAGCCGAGTTCTATGAGCTCATTTTGGCCCAGGTCGAGAATTTTAAGACCAGTTACTGCTGGATAATAACCAGACATTATGCCAATGAAGCTTAGATCGATGAAATGAGTCTCTCCAGGCTGTATTATGGGGACTTTATAGTCATTAGAAAGTAGGATTATACCTTCAGATGCCTTGTTGTATTTTCTTGTGACGGTTTGTTTCTTGTCTGTCTTATTTGGCATTGGTAGTATAGACGAATTGTTATAATATACTACCATATCTAATGGGACAGTTGTAAGGTTTACTATCTGTAGTCTCATAATAAATTTCTCACCTTTTTTCACTTTCATATTGCTATTCAAGAACTTGAATCTTATATTATTCGATTTGTTATTCACTAGAGAAGTAATTGAACTTTGATATGGGAATTTATTTGATAATCCGTATAGTCTTGGCGTAGAGGCAACAGAAGAGGTGGACATGTTCATCGTACTTAAATTTTTGCTTATTTGTTTCTTCAATGTAACGTCGGTTTCCCAAGAAGTTAGAATGGGTAATGATTGAGTCATCATATGAGATGGTATGGAAACATTGTAATCTAAAGTAACTCTTACTCGATGTGTTGCACTACTCAAAGTATTATTACCTGTATCAATAGAAGGTAATTTATAACCAATACTATAACTATCATATGGTAATACTATCAATGGTTCCTCGATAGGGACGATTGGATTTACACAAATATGCGACTTCTCATTAATCAACTCAAATTTCACTTGATTAAACAGTATTTTTACTATATTATTACTATCAATCGTATCAGTGTTTTCATTTAATTGCTTCACAAATTTCTCTTTGAGTTGTAGTATTGCTGTAGAGGTTTGAATATCTAATGATGATAAAATGCAATGTTCTCTCTTTAATGAAGTATTTCGTAATCTCATATTTAGTAATGAATAAATTGGGTATTCCACCACTAACTCATTGTATGCAGTGTCCTTTTGTGAAACTTGGTTAGCAGTTGTTTCAGATGTTGTTTGGACGGGGATCGAAGTAGTAGTAGCAGTAGTAGTAGCAGTATCAGTCCAAGAATATAATGGTTCAAAACTAGGAATAACTTCATCTTCTTCATCACTGCTTCTTTGTTCATCAGAAATTTCCTCGATATTATCTCCCTCTGCATTTTGTGCATTATCTGCATACTCTAATTTAAATTTTATTATATTATCATAACCATTATTCATTACTACAGTTGATCTAAACAATTTCTCAGCACAAACATTAGAAGACAGTTTAAACCAATTCTCATTACCATCAACTTTCTCAAACAATCCACAGTTGTTAGACTCTAATACTTTTGCATCGTTGATCCATACGTTGAATCTCTCTAACTGTTTATGAGAATGAAGATAAATCTCTAGCTGTTCATCAAATATGATAAATTTTCTCTTAGAGTGTGATTCTTTCACTAGACCTAACGACAGGCCTCTCTCTAGCGGTATAAAGCATTCCATTATGTACCTGTACTAAGAGTACACCCTCAATTATGTTGAGTATTGAAGGTAACAACTTCCAATATATAAAAGTGAAAATTTTCAATATTTTTTCTATTTGAAAATGCTGACATTACTTTGATTCTTATTTCATTTAGATTGAATAGATTATTAGGAGAAGGTTGAAAGTATTCACAACACTTCATAAAAGCTATATTTACATATATCATTATTTACAAGGATAACTCAAAGTGTATGGCTCAAACATACACCATTTGTCCACGCTCATTGAAGGCCACACCTCTGTCCTTTTTATTATCACGATTACCACTACCATAACGGTATGCAACTTTCTCAGCTCTTATATCGACATACTTGAATCTTGCCCTATCACCTTTCTTCAGTTCACCATATACCACTCTTTGTCTTCTTTGTTTCCCATCAGAAACACTATCTGAATGTTCTCCAAGAGTAGAAAGTCTCTCTAGAGTCTTGACTGCAGGTTCTAATTCAAGAACTTTTGCAGCATCCATTGGACCAAACGGTTCAGATTCTGCAATGGTAATAAACTTAGATTTCAAAGCTTTCGAAGGAATTGGAATTTCACTCAGGTTTTCTCTTTTATATTCCCTTTCTGGTGAATATAATGGAAACATCTTATATATAGTTGTAGCCATAGTTTTCAAATTAGAACTAATAAGATTCTTTCTTTCCCATTCTTGCTCAATTTTATATAATTTGAAAATAGCCTCTAACCTGGCAACTTTTATACCATATTCCTGTGATACTTGTTGTATAGAAAGTCCTCTATTTTCAATATCATCATATATCTTCAATTTCAATTCCTGTGGTATTATAAAATTGGTCTTACAGTAACTATTCCCTGGAAATGGTTGTAGCGAACGATTGAACTCAGATCTCTCGTTATTCTTGGGTAGAGACTCATATTTACCGTTGGCTGTCTCTAACAGTTTTCTACCAGAGTTGGGATCTCGTAGAGTCATACCTCTTTCATAATTTGGTTGTATGTAATTTGGAACATGATTTGTAGGTATCTGAGTGTACTTATTCAACGGGTACTCCCCCTTATAGTTTCTAGGTCCCAAAAACTGTCTCATTGCATATTTCAAATTAGTATCATGTTTCTTAGGGTGTTCTCTCGATAATCTCTTGAATGGATACAATGGATACGCGATTCTTCTTGTCGACAGATTTCTCACTTGTTGTAGCACAAATCCACTCCCAGAACAGCTAAAAAAACCCAATGTTCGGGAATCAACAGCTCCCTTACCTATAAAAAACATCTCTGGCAGCATATCTCTCCAATTCACCCTCCGATCTGGCCTTATCTGCTTTTTAAGTGGTTATCCTAAAGGTCTTGTCAGTAATCAAATTCAAGGCCTTAATCTATGCCATACAAAAAAATCACAAGTAACGAATGAAAATATTGAAAAATAACTGAAAACTTTTATTGAAAAATATGATTGCCACCAAATGAAAGAAACTCATCACCTGAAAGGGAGGAGAGAGTGCACCAATTGGCTGTGATTCTAAAGATATATTGATTGGTATTGTACTATGCAGGCCCCCGTTGTGTTTATGAATACTTCTCAGGAGAGAACTACCGGCCGTCAGGCTCAAATTGCTAATATTACCGCTGCTAAGGCTGTTGCTGATGTGATCCGTACTTGTTTGGGTCCAAAGGCTATGTTGAAGATGCTGTTGGATCCAATGGGTGGCTTAGTGTTGACTAATGATGGTCATGCTATCTTGCGTGAAATTGACGTGGCCCATCCTGCCGCCAAATCTATGTTGGAATTATCTCGTACACAAGATGAAGAAGTAGGTGATGGTACCACTACTGTCATTATCTTAGCTGGGGATATCTTGGCTCAATGTGCTCCATATTTAATTGAAAAGAATATCCATCCTGTTATTATTATTCAGGCTTTGAAGAAAGCCCTATCTGATGCATTAGAAGTCATAAAAGAGGTAAGTAAACCAGTGGACATTGAAAATACAGAAGCTATGAAGAAATTAATTCAAGCATCTATTGGTACCAAATACGTTAAATTATGGTCAGATAAGATGTGTGAGCTAGCATTAAATGCCGTAAGAATCGTCAAAATTGAAGTCGGCTCTTCAATTGAAGGTGAACCAAATTTTGAAATTGATACAAAGAGATACGTTCGTATTGAAAAGATTCCTGGTGGAGATGTGTTAGATTCCCGTGTTCTAAACGGTGTTGTTTTAAATAAAGATGTTGTTCATCCTAAAATGTTGAGGCTTAGAAAGGATCCACGTATTGTTTTGTTGGATTGTCCATTAGAATATAAGAAAGGTGAATCACAAACAAATATAGAGATTAATAAAGAAGAAGACTGGAATAGAATTTTACAAATAGAAGAAGAACAAGTTCAATTGATGTGTGAACAAATTTTGGCAGTAAAACCAGATGTCGTCATTACTGAAAAGGGTGTCTCTGATTTAGCCCAGCATTTCTTATTAAAAGGTGGTTGTAGTGTCCTTAGAAGAGTTAAAAAATCTGATAATAACAGAATAGCCCGTGTTACAGGTGCCACTATTGTAAATCGTGTTGAAGATTTAAAGGAATCTGATGTAGGGACTCACTGTGGAACTTTTAAAGTCGAGTTAATAGGTGATGAATATTTTACATTTTTAGATGATTGTGAAAATCCAAAGGCTTGTACCATACTTCTACGTGGTGGATCAAAAGATATATTGAATGAAATCGAACGTAATTTACATGATGCCATGGCTGTAGCTCGTAACGTTATGCTATCGCCATCTTTATCACCAGGTGGTGGTGCCACTGAAATGGCTGTATCTGTTAGATTAGCCGAAAAGGCCAAACATTTAGAAGGTATTCAACAATGGCCATATCAAGCTGTCGCTGATGCTATGGAATGTATCCCACGTACTTTAATTCAAAATGCTGGTGGTAATCCAATTAGAGTCCTGTCACAATTAAGAGCTAAGCATGCTCAAGGTAACTTTACTACCGGTGTTGATGGTGATACTGGTAAGTTGGTTGACATGGTAGATTATGGCATTTGGGAACCAGAAGTTATTAAACAACAATCCATAAAGACAGCTATTGAAAGTGCATGTTTATTACTAAGAGTTGATGATATCGTTAGTGGTGTAAGGAAACAAGAATAATTTGAATAAAAGAGGAGCAAATTAACTTTTTATTCGTTTTGAAAGGCGTTATTTTCTTATGTATGTATATAGAACGATAAAGAAAGTACATATTTATCTCAAGGGAAATAATTAATAAAATAATTTAATAATTAAAAATGCATATTGTATGTTTTGAAATAAAAAGAATATATATAATTAAATTTATGTTTTATATTGGGGTACCGAGTCACATTTTTCTAAGAACTTTTGCTTTGGGTCTAAGATCAGATTCAAGATTCAGTATTAGTTGCCTCAATTTTTCACTTCCGAATTCAACTAAATAACTTTGTAAATTTTCCCTAAGATTTCTTATTACTGGAGTAATGGGTAATGTACCATATGAAGAACTATTCAATAGCACATCAAATAAAGATTCCCAAATATCTCTTTGCCAATATCTTTTAAACCCCATTCTCAGTTTAATTTTCTTACCATTATCTACTTCTATAGTTTCAATGAATTTACCAAATAATAATGAATGTATTATTCCAGCTAAACCATAATAGTCGGCTTCGTATGACCATGGTTTACCCAATCTCATTTCTAAACAATCTTGTTGATCGGTCTTCCAGTCTGCCTTAAATTTTGTATTTGGTTTCACCAGCTGAAGATCAAATGATCTACCAAAATCGATCAAGTAGATACCTTTCTGATCCCAACCATTTAATCCATCGGCGCTATAATTACCTAACGTTTCACCATTTGATAATGGGTCAAATCGTATCATACAATTATCTGATTTTAAATCACCGTGTAATATTCCAACATTATGTAAGGATTCCACTATTTTTAAAAGCTCAACAGAGAAGTAGATGCATACTAGTTCATCAATCATCTGAGCATTGTAATGGTTATTAATTAAATCCAATAGTGTCCCTTGACTGATGTAGTTCAATACCAAATAACTCTCATCCAAGAAACAATGTAATGATTGAGCGTTTATTATTGAATTCAGTACAGATGATCCATGTAGTCTTTTATGCACTTGTTTTAAGATATAAAATTCCCAAACACTGAATGGCTTTTCTACTTTCAAAGCTTGAAGGTTCCCATTACTTGATTCAGCTAAATAAACTGTGGCGTAACCACCTCTACCTAACTCCTCTCGTATGCAATATAAATCGTTTGTCTTTTGAAAGTCAATTATAGGGTTCTTATTTTCAGATTTAGAAACTTTATGTATTTTCTTTAATAAGTTACTCATTCTAAGTGGCTTATTATAATGAAAATACGTATCGTAGCTTTCTAACGGTGGATTAATAGATTGAAGTAAATTTGTTCTCAACGTGCTATTCAATGGATGTTCTATTACATTTAATTCATTATTATTAGGAATATTATCATCGTTATTATTATAATTGTTGTTATGCTCAATTTTATGTGGTTGCGTTAGAAACGGTGAGCTTTGAGTAGAAATCATTGAATTTTTTTCTTTTGTTGGCGTATGAAACTCATTATTCGCAGATATATTATTCAGTTCTTTCATGGGTGAAGTCACTTTTGGTTTTACTTCAGTTAAATCATCTATATTGGGTACAGTCAAATCTTTAGTCAAATTATCAAAGAAAAACTTATTTGTATCGTTATTATCATTCAAATCATTATGTTCCTCTTCTTGATAATTCTGATTGAACATAGTATAAACTTCATTCATAGCGTCCTTGGAGAACAAAGTTACAGTTGGAGAATTTGGGGTATATTTAAAAGTACCTTTAGAATCTGAGTTATTAGGGGAATCCTTCAATGGCAGTATCGAGGTTGTAGTTATTACATTATTGTTATTGTTCGTTGGGGCGCCATCTTTCACTTCTATATTTGAATTCAACGTTTGGCGCTGTGATGCAAAATCAGACTTTTGAGTTGATGTTAGCGGTGGCTGTGATGATGGTAGATATAGTAATTTTTTTTCCTTCAACGGTATAATATCAATGTTATTATTTCTAGTAATTGACTGTTTTAATCTCTTATTTTTATCCATTTTCAGATATAATTTTTTCGATTTGGCTAACAATTGTTCAAAATTGAATTCATTCTTATCATGAGGATAAATCAGACTGAAATTAACATCAATCTTTTCAGGCACTCTTCCTTCCATATTGATAATTTTGTATAATTTTTTGCTGACGGCATCCTTCTGTCGTATAGTGTTTTCAGTTTCGTCGTCATTAAATATTTGTAGTTTCTTATTCTTGGGAGTGCTCCCATTTTGTCGCGTATTGATAAACCTTGGGGTATTAGAAGATAATCCAGTTAAGAAATTTTCTGAATATTGTTCAATTAGTTCTGGAGTAATATCTAAGCTTCTCAAATTATCCTTTAAAGTATTAAAATTATTCAATAATCTATTGTAAGGTCTTGCTAAATTCTTGACACCGGCTGAGAGAATTATATAACTCTCTTTATGGAGATTAGAATTAAAAAGGAAATTAGAAAATTGTTCGTAAAACAGAGCTAATTTCAAGCCCAGTTTGTGTATCCACATAAAAGAAAACACAGCTTTTATCTCATCCTCATCCACTGAGTCATTTGATATAAGTGTAATGTACCAAATGAATAACTTGATAAATCTTGGGTCATTATTGTAAATCTCTATATCTTTGAAATATAAGAAACATCTTTCAATCAACGGTAGCAGAGACTCCAATTCTTCATTATCGTTAGACCATATAATATAATCGAGGAATAATTCCAAAGGATCATCTAATCCCTCAAGATCATTTAATAATTTCTCTTCAAACAACAGTTTCATCTCGGGAGCAATGGGCATCTCATTTTTCTTTGGGGTATTGCTATATGGAGTTCTCCAATGATCATGCAAATGAGAGCCACTTTCCATTGAGTTATTTTACCTACAGGTTTCTCTTACAGGTTGGTGAGTTTGTCTGTTATCTTTGGCGTTTTATCATTGAAATCTCTATTCGCGTCTAATGAAATCAGTTATGATTCCGTATAAAATATTTTTGGGTGCCATTTAAGAAGAGGAAGAGTATTACAGATGTGAGTAAATATGAAAGTATTGATGAATGAATGCATGCAGTATAGAACCGTGAATAATGAGCGATTTACCACGACTTATCCCACGAGATATGGAAGGTAAGAATAGGCCAGAGATAGTATCAAGTTTGATTATTTCAAAGAATTGGAAAGTACCATCTAGTGCTAAGAAAAGGGCAAAGATACGGCATAAAGATGTCACTGGAGATGAAAACACCTTGGATAGGAAGAAGTTACAGAATAGGCTTGCACAGAGGGCTTTTAGAGAACGTAAGGATAATAGGATTAGTGAGTTAGAAGAAGTGATTTCGAGACTTGAAGATAAAGTGAAATATTGGGAGACAAAGTATAAAAAGAAAGATATAGAGCATATGGAGTTACAGAGGGTATATGATAAGTTGATCTTAGAAGGAGAAGATCCGAGAGAAAAGAAGGATGTTCCCTTAAGTAGTGTAATGACTACACGATGTGGATTTTGTAACGAGAGTAGTACATGTGTTTGTGATGAGTTGACTACTACAGAACTACAAACTGGAATAGCCCAACAAGAACATCTGCATCAAAATGAGAACGAGATAGATTTTACTTACAAGTATAGATAATCATTCAAAAAGACAAATACATAGGGAAATATCTATTTATAATTATACAATGAGATTAAATAATTGATTTATCAAATGGAATATAACAGGAACGTTTAAGCCATTGGCGATACCGGAACTTGAACTTGAACGGCTGGTTGAAGAGGAAGCAGATGAGACGGTAGATGCAGATGCAGATCTAACTACAGTTGAGGAGACAACAGAGGAAGATGACATGGTAGATGACATAATAGAAGATTCAATAGTGGAGGAAGAGTTTTGAGATGACATGGATGATGAAACATCATAAGTATCGTCATCGTCATCATCCTCGTCATCACTATCACAGTTTTCTTCAGTAGAAAATGAGGTACCCATTGGAGTACCAGCACCATCTGTGAAATAAGCAGAGGCAGCTGTTGGCATTTCCGGTAAAGTGTTGTTAGCTTCCCATACACCTCTTTTGTAATCTGGACAAGAGGAGTAGTTATTGGAGGTGGAATAACCACCGTCACCATCTGGGTTTGAAACCTTTGAATATTCAGATTTCAAGTTACTGAAATCAGTTAGTTCTGTGACATTATTAGTAACTTGATCTATCTCAACTAAACCATAGTTATTAGTTTCATTAGAGTATTCATAGACTAAACCACCACTGAACACAGAAGACATTTTCTCTGAGTAGATAGCTTCGATTTCAGTGAATGGTCTACTATCTACGACTTTATTACAGCCGAATTCGCTTAAAAATATAGGGATGGAGTAATCTTTGTATAATTCAACTTTTTGAGAATAACCAGAAGTGGTATAAGAAGAATGCCCACACCAAGAGTAATCATTGATACCAAACATATCGATTCTGGCATCTTCATCATCACCACAGTTGAAATATTCAGCAGTTAACAATCTATTAGATTCAATATCAGCAGCACTGTAACCAACAGGAATTTGTCTGTAATCTCTAGCTTTAATATATTTCTTTAAATCTCTAACTACAGCTTTAACATATGTAGCAGTGTTAGTAGTATTTTCACTATTTATGACTTCATTACCAGCAAAAAAACCTAAAACATTATCGTAAGAAGCAAATGCGTCAACAGTAGCAAATATATTTTGTAGATAGTCAGCATTGTAAGAGCAACCAGGACGGTATCTAGAAATTGCACTATCAGGAGTATTAACATCTAGCACTAGATAAATACCAGCATCAGCTAGCATTTGCATACACTCTGAATGGTCTAAGGAGTTGTCTACAGTGTATACTCTAATGGTGTTGATTCCAAGATCTTTGAAATATGGAATATCACGAGAACAAATTGAAGAATCAGCTAATGGATCAGTAAGGTTTGAAGATCCACCTGGCTGGTAGTCTACACCCCTTATATAGAATCTTTCCTTGGTATCAGAATTAAAGAAAGCATTACCAGAAATAGTGATAGGAGGGGTGGAAGTGCTGGTTGAAGATGAAGAGGAATCATCACTGTCAGCAGCGTTGGCAGTGTGAACCACAGCAGTGAAAATGGCAGATGACACCAGAAGTGATGAGCTAAATAAACGAGTGAAGAACCTCATAAGTGTATCCAGATGGTGGATTATACCTTAGAGTAAAAAAGGAGTTCTGAAGGAAATACCCTCGAGAAATAAAAATTTTTCAAAGCTAAATAAACAAACAAACTTTTTGCTATTTATATATGATAATCACCGATGATTTTTTTTTTTTTGCAGCGCGTTTTTTTCTGGAACAACTTTGTTTGTAAATAAACCGTGAAAGGTAAACAAATATTGACTATTTTGGACGTGTATTGGATGATCTGCAGCTGTGATTGCATCTTGGTCGAGAGATTGGCATGTGTGACGCGTGTTTAAAATATGTAGCTTGATATGTGAAGAAAAGAATAGCTTATGTGCTTGGAATGGCATAGACTTGTGAAAATATGGTGAAAATCTTTCTATTATTGGAAGTTCCCCATTGATTATGCCAATCTTTGGGCATTGTCAGCACCGCTTGATTCCGTGAACGTATTATATATATCTTTTACTAGCATTAAAATGTCATACTGATGTATTCTCAAGAGTTTACTTAATGATACAAAATATGTAAGATAAAATAAAAATATCCCTATAATGAACACCATGGAGTGATATAACTGAGAAAAACACTTATAATGTATTAGCTGCTTGAGTATTAAATGATTTCTTGCTGTTAAAAAATTCAATTAAAAATGTGCTTCCAATCGGAGTTGAACCGATGATCTCCACATTACTAGTGTGGCGCCTTACCAACTTGGCCATAGAAGCTTTAATTTCTGTGAAATGTAACAGGTAACTATG
Organism: Kazachstania viticola; assembly: GCA_030571575.1. Classification (NCBI taxonomy): domain Eukaryota; kingdom Fungi; phylum Ascomycota; class Saccharomycetes; order Saccharomycetales; family Saccharomycetaceae; genus Kazachstania; species Kazachstania viticola. The sequence continues at coordinate 435 of JAJLXZ010000186.1, read as the reverse complement.
GGTAACGGATGCAATGATTGACGTGGGTGTAGATCTAGTTCTGATGTATTAGTAC